>JBBGZY010002732.1:0-95089 GCA_037952925.1 Lithobates clamitans
GCTTAGCAGGAAGGACTGCATTAAAAGCATGGTCATTGGTCAGTATATGCCAATGTTTCTTGATGAGTTTGCCCACTTTCCTATGTTGTATAGAATAGGTAGTATTAAATATACATAGGAACCTATTTAACCCATTTCTGATAAGAATATGCATATAATTATTTTTCTACATGGGGATTATGGGTGGAATATTGTAGTTAAACATAGCAACATAATAAACCTATTTCTGATAAGAATATGCATATACCGTATTTATCGGCGTATAACACGCACTTTTTTCCCCTTAAAATCAGGGGAAAATCGTGGGTGCGTGTTATACGCAGATCCCCCGCCGATTGTGAGCCTTTTGGTGGCTTTTGGCCGCTCTCCGCCATTTTCAGCAGCTTTCGGCCATTCTCGGCGGCTCTTGCAGTCCTGCATGAGCCACCGAAAGCCAAGAGCCGCTGAGAATGGCCCAAAGCCGACAAGAGAGACAGAGAGCCGCCGAGGATGGCCAAGAGCGCCCAAGAACAGAGACGCCATTTTTAAAAGCCAAACGACACAGGGCCAGGCAGATGGACACTGACAAGGCTGCAATGGGGACAAGGCTGCAATGGGGACAAGGCTGCAATGGGGGACAATGCTACAGATGGACACTGACAAGGCTGCAATGGGGACAAGGCTGCAATGGGGACAAGGCTGCAATGGGGGACAAGGCTGCAATGGGGACAAGGCTGCAATGGGGGACAAGGCTGCAATGGGGACAAGGCTGCAATGGGGGACAAGGCTGCAATGGGGACAAGGCTGCAATGGGGGACAAGGCTGCAATGGGGGACAGTGCTACAGATGGACACTGACAAGGCTGCAATGAGGGACAAGGCTGCAATGGGGGACAGTGCTACAGATGGACACTGACAAGGCTGCAATGGGGACAAGGCTGCAATGGGGGACAGTGCTACAGATGGACACTGACAAGGCTGCAATGGGGACAAGGCTGCAATGGGGGACAAGGCTGCAATGGGGACAAGGCTGCAATGGGGACAAGGCTGCAATGGGGGACAGTGCTACAGATGGACACTGACAAGGCTGCAATGGGGACAAGGCTGCAATGGGGGACAGTGCTACAGATGGACACTGACAAGGCTGCAATGAGGGACAAGGCTGCAATGGGGGACAGTGCTACAGATGGACACTGACAAGGCTGCAATGGGGACAAGGCTGCAATGGGGGACAAGGCTGCAATGGGGACAAGGCTGCAATGGGGGACAAGGCTGCAATGGGGACAAGGCTGCAATGGGGACAGTGCTACAGATGGACACTGACATGGCTGCAATGGGGACAAGGCTGCAATGGGGGACAGTGCTACAGATGGACACTGACAAGGCTGCAATGGGGACAAGGCTGCCATGGGGGACAGTGCTACAGATGGACACTGACAAGGCTGCAATGGGGACAAGGCTGCAATGGGGGACAAGGCTGCAATGGGGACAAGGCTGCAATGGGGGACAAGGCTGCAATGGGGACAAGGCTGCAATGGGGACAAGGCTGCAATGGGGGACAGTGCTACAGATGGACACTGACATGGCTGCAATGGGGACAAGGCTGCAATGGGGGACAGTGCTACAGATGGACACTGACAAGGCTGCAATGGGGACAAGGCTGCAATGGGGGACAAGGCTGCAATGGGGACAAGGCTGCAATGGGGGACAAGGCTGCAATGGGGACAAGGCTGCAATGGGGACAAGGCTGCAATGGGGGACAGTGCTACAGATGGACACTGACATGGCTGCAATGGGGACAAGGCTGCAATGGGGGACAGTGCTACAGATGGACACTGACAAGGCTGCAATGGGACAAGGCTGCAATGGGGGACAGTGCTACAGATGGACACTGACAAGGCTGCAATGGGGGACAAGGCTGCAATGGGGACAAGGCTGCAATGGGGGACAAGGCTGCAATGGGGACAAGGCTGCAATGGGGGACAGTGCTACAGATGGACACTGACATGGCTGCAATGGGGACAAGGCTGCAATGGGGGACAGTGCTACAGATGGACACTGACATGGCTGCAATGGGGACAAGGCTGCAATGGGGGACAGTGCTACAGATGGACACTGACATGGCTGCAATGGGGACAAGGCTGCAATGGGGGACAGTGCTACAGATGGACACTGACAAGGCTGCAATGGGGACAAGGCTGCAATGGGGGACAGTGCTACAGATGGACACTGACATGGCTGCAATGGGGACAAGGCTGCAATGGGGGACAGTGCTACAGATGGACACTGACAAGGCTGCAATGGGGACAAGGCTGCAATGGGGGACAGTGCTACAGATGGACACTGACATGGCTGCAATGGGGACAAGGCTGCCATGGGGGACAGTGCTACAGATGGACACTGACATGGCTGCAATGGGGACAAGGCTGCAATGGGGGACAGTGCTACAGATGGACACTGACAAGGCTGCAATGGGGACAAGGCTGCAATGGGGGACAGTGCTACAGATGGACACTGACAAGGCTGCAATGGGGACAAGGCTGCAATGGGGGACAGTGCTACAGATGGACACAGACATGGCTGCAATGGGGACAAGGCTGCAATGGGGGACAGTGCTACAGATGGACACTGACAAGGCTGCAATGGGGGACAGTGCTACAGATGGACACTGACATGGCTGCAATGGGGACAAGGCTGCAATGGGGGACAAGGCTGCAATGGGGACAAGGCTGCAATGGGGGACAAGGCTGCAATGGGGACAAGGCTGCAATGGGGGACAGTGCTACAGATGGACACTGACATGGCTGCAATGGGGACAAGGCTGCCATGGGGGACAGTGCTACAGATGGACACTGACATGGCTGCAATGGGGACAAGGCTGCAATGGGGACAAGGCTGCAATGGGGACAAGGCTGCAATGGGGGACAAGGCTGCAATGGGGACAAGGCTGCAATGGGGGACAAGGCTGCAATGGGGACAAGGCTGCAATGGGGGACAGTGCTACAGATGGACACTGACATGGCTGCAATGGGGGACAGTGCTACAGATGGACACTGACAAGGCTGCAATGGGGACAAGGCTGCAATGGGGGACAGTGCTACAGATGGACACTGACAAGGCTGCAATGGGGACAAGGCTGCAATGGGGGACAAGGCTGCAATGGGGACAAGGCTGCAATGGGGGACAAGGCTGCAATGGGGACAAGGCTGCAATGGGGGACAGTGCTACAGATGGACACTGACATGGCTGCAATGGGGACAAGGCTGCCATGGGGGACAGTGCTACAGATGGACACTGACATGGCTGCAATGGGGACAAGGCTGCAATGGGGGACAGTGCTACAGATGGACACTGACAAGGCTGCAATGGGGACAAGGCTGCAATGGGGGACAAGGCTGCAATGGGGACAAGGCTGCAATGGGGGACAAGGCTGCAATGGGGACAAGGCTGCAATGGGGACAAGGCTGCAATGGGGGACAGTGCTACAGATGGACACTGACATGGCTGCAATGGGGACAAGGCTGCAATGGGGGACAGTGCTACAGATGGACACTGACAAGGCTGCAATGGGGACAAGGCTGCAATGGGGGACAAGGCTGCAATGGGGACAAGGCTGCAATGGGGGACAAGGCTGCAATGGGGACAAGGCTGCAATGGGGACAAGGCTGCAATGGGGGACAGTGCTACAGATGGACACTGACATGGCTGCAATGGGGACAAGGCTGCAATGGGGGACAGTGCTACAGATGGACACTGACAAGGCTGCAATGGGGACAAGGCTGCAATGGGGGACAGTGCTACAGATGGACACTGACATGGCTGCAATGGGGACAAGGCTGCCATGGGGGACAGTGCTACAGATGGACACTGACATGGCTGCAATGGGGACAAGGCTGCAATGGGGGACAGTGCTACAGATGGACACTGACAAGGCTGCAATGGGGACAAGGCTGCAATGGGGGACAGTGCTACAGATGGACACTGACAAGGCTGCAATGGGGACAAGGCTGCAATGGGGGACAGTGCTACAGATGGACACAGACATGGCTGCAATGGGGACAAGGCTGCAATGGGGGACAGTGCTACAGATGGACACTGACAAGGCTGCAATGGGGGACAGTGCTACAGATGGACACTGACATGGCTGCAATGGGGACAAGGCTGCAATGGGGGACAAGGCTGCAATGGGGACAAGGCTGCAATGGGGGACAAGGCTGCAATGGGGACAAGGCTGCAATGGGGGACAGTGCTACAGATGGACACTGACATGGCTGCAATGGGGACAAGGCTGCCATGGGGGACAGTGCTACAGATGGACACTGACATGGCTGCAATGGGGACAAGGCTGCAATGGGGGACAAGGCTGCAATGGGGACAAGGCTGCAATGGGGGACAAGGCTGCAATGGGGACAAGGCTGCAATGGGGGACAGTGCTACAGATGGACACTGACATGGCTGCAATGGGGGACAGTGCTACAGATGGACACTGACAAGGCTGCAATGGGGACAAGGCTGCAATGGGGGACAGTGCTACAGATGGACACTGACAAGGCTGCAATGGGGACAAGGCTGCAATGGGGGACAGTGCTACAGATGGACACTGACAAGGCTGCAATGGGGACAAGGCTGCAATGGGGGACAAGGCTGCAATGGGGACAAGGCTGCAATGGGGGACAAGGCTGCAATGGGGACAAGGCTGCAATGGGGGACAGTGCTACAGATGGACACTGACATGGCTGCAATGGGGACAAGGCTGCCATGGGGGACAGTGCTACAGATGGACACTGACATGGCTGCAATGGGGACAAGGCTGCAATGGGGGACAGTGCTACAGATGGACACTGACAAGGCTGCAATGGGGACAAGGCTGCAATGGGGGACAAGGCTGCAATGGGGACAAGGCTGCAATGGGGGACAAGGCTGCAATGGGGACAAGGCTGCAATGGGGGACAGTGCTACAGATGGACACTGACATGGCTGCAATGGGGACAAGGCTGCCATGGGGGACAGTGCTACAGATGGACACTGACAAGGCTGCAATGGGGACAAGGCTGCAATGGGGGACAGTGCTACAGATGGACACTGACAAGGCTGCAATGGGGACAAGGCTGCAATGGGGGACAGTGCTACAGATGGACACTGACAAGGCTGCAATGGGGACAAGGCTGCAATGGGGGACAGTGCTACAGATGGACACAGACAAGGCTGCAATGGGGACAAGGCTGCAATGGGGGACAGTGCTACAGATGGACACTGACAAGGCTGCAATGGGGACAAGGCTGCAATGGGGGACAAGGCTGCAATGGGGACAAGGCTGCAATGGGGGACAAGGCTGCAATGGGGACAAGGCTGCAATGGGGGACAGTGCTACAGATGGACACTGACATGGCTGCAATGGGGACAAGGCTGCCATGGGGGACAGTGCTACAGATGGACACTGACAAGGCTGCAATGGGGACAAGGCTGCAATGGGGGACAGTGCTACAGATGGACACTGACAAGGCTGCAATGGGGACAAGGCTGCAATGGGGGACAGTGCTACAGATGGACACTGACAAGGCTGCAATGGGGACAAGGCTGCAATGGGGGACAGTGCTACAGATGGACACTGACAAGGCTGCAATGGGGACAAGGTACAGATGGACACTGACAAGGCTGCAATGGGGACAAGGCTGCAATGGGGACAAGGCTGCAATGGGGGACAGTGCTACAGATGGACACTGACAAGGCTGCAATGGGGACAAGGCTGCAATGAGGGACAAGGTACAGATGGACACTGACAAGGCTGCAATGGGGACAAGGCTGCAATGGGGACAAGGCTGCAATGGGGGACAGTGCTACAGATGGACACAGACAAGGCTGCAATGGGGGACAAGGCTGCAGATGGACACTGATAAGGCTGCATTGATGGGCATTTAAATGTAAGTTTTTTTCTTAAACTTCCCTCCTAAAAGTTTTTTTCCTTAAAAATCCCTGCTAAACTTGGGGTGCGTGTTATACGCCGGCGCCTGTTATACGCCGATAAATACGGTAATTTTTTTCTACATTTGGATTATGGGTGAAATATTGTAGTTAAAAATACATAGGAACATATTCAACCCATTTCTGATAAGAATATTGAGTCGGACATTTTGATGATAGGAAACTCCTATCCTCATATTGATTAGTGGTTCCAAATTAATAATAACTACTGTAGTAGGGAACAGACACAAAAGATACGCTCAGCATCTTTCCAAATAACTGTTCTGCTTATTATGACGCAATTGAAGGTTTTTATACACATGATTATGTAGGTATCACATTAATATTACAATTGTACGTTTATGGTAACAAGGGGCGTAACATAGGCAGGCTAATTCTAATCAGGACTGGAAAGAATGTAAACATTTACTGAAAACATTATTAGTGCCGTGTGCACAGTGAGGGCCGTGTGCAATACATACAAAATACAATACAATTATATACAGAACTTACACATTTCCATTACAGTCTCCCCTCTTTTGATCAATATTTTGATCACTAAACACACCTGCTATCATCTTTAACCTGGAAACTCCACACGCTTTAGGTGAAGGTAGTCCTGGCCAAAGAGGCAAAAAAACTCCATTGTGGAGAAAATAATAGCTGAGCAGCTTTTTTCATTACACAATGACTTTTCATTGTGAAAAACAAATGATTGATAAGACATATTTACAGAGTACTGGCTGTACACTCCTGTGGCCAGAATGGCCTTCTAGCTGAATTGTGGGCATACTGACTTATCAGCATATGTAATCACAGACAATTCTACATAAAATGGAAGACGTACAAAAGACAAATATGACTTCAACATGGCTGAACTACTTTTCAAATATATATATATATATATCCCTTACAATTAAAGTAATTGAATCAAAAAAGTACCCTAGACTGTGATCACAAGAGGGAAACAAATCAAACACAGAGATTTCTGTAATTTAGTCATTTTGCAGTGTCTGGTGTGGATCCAGGTGACTTTTCCTTCAAGTTTTGCACAACTTGTACATGGAATAGGCGCTGTATTGAGTCTCCAAACATTCCTTATATATAAATGTCTCTTAACAATCCACAAGTCACCTGGCTTTCGTTTTAGATCCTTCCAAACTTTTAGGATCTGGAATTGGGGAGAAAACACATAAATGGGTTTGTCAAAAAACCTTAAAAGATCAGCAACGTTCTCTGTGAGATCCGAATGGAGGACTTCAGCTGCTGAGACAAAATATAAGCAAGTGAGTAGCACACTCCC
Source organism: Lithobates clamitans (assembly GCA_037952925.1). Classification (NCBI taxonomy): domain Eukaryota; kingdom Metazoa; phylum Chordata; class Amphibia; order Anura; family Ranidae; genus Lithobates; species Lithobates clamitans. The sequence goes on from JBBGZY010002732.1 coordinate 7,243, forward strand.
AAACCAAATCCCATAGGGAGAGAGTCCAACATCCCCCTTAGAGGCTTCAAAAAATAGAAGAAAACATTCAGGCAAAAGTTTTCTAGTTTCTTACTCTACTTTGTCTGCTACATTGTAGACAGTAAGGGGTGTAATAATAAAACCTCAAAACTTCTAGTAAGGACTCTCCTATAAAAATTATTTCCTCTGTTACTCTCTGTAGATTCTGCACTCTATAATTACAAACTACTTCTGATAACACTTTTTACTGTGGCCTTTGCAGTAGCATTTGCCACTGGACATCCAGAAAACATGTCCATCCAGACAAAATGCATATTTGTAAGATCCTGACTTGGGCATCTGGATATATCTTTTTGTAATCTCTGGAAGGGATGTTCAGCTTTTGGTAACACCTTTGGTAACAGGTAAAACAAGAAGTGGTATGTTATAAAAACAACTGTGGAGAACCCTGGCTCTATCCCACGCTCATTTACTAAGGCAGCCATAACTGCTTGTGACTGATGACACGGTCCATGTGTCAAGCTGGAGGGAAAAGAGTGGCTGGCAGACATAAATGATCACCTTTTCCAAAGTCCTGTTTCATAAGAAGTTGTCCCCTGTGGACCACTTGTTCTTCTCATCCTGGGATCCTTAAAGTTGAATTATTAATCCCAGCTATACTAGGCCAGAACTAGGGTGGAATCTGTGAATTGCACAGACCCATCAAGTGTCCGGGGCTGTAAATGCAGCATCCTTAGAGTCGCCTGGTCTGCTTCCATGTACGAGTTTTTATGTTAATATGGCTACCACAGCAAGAACCTGGAAGGCTGAAAACAGCCAATCAAATTAACTTGGCATGCTTGATTGGTTTACCTGCCGAAGTAAAAACAAACTTCTGGCCCTTCAAATGGAACCAAAAGCTCTCTATATCTTGACTATCAATATAAATATACACTCTTTTTATAGCTCACAGGCGTTGCTAAAACATGGAGCTCTGCTTCTTGAGCTGGGAAAAAAGGATCCAATGACTCTAAATACAGAGTATCCTTCTGGGTGATAAACTGCATACTCGGTATGGGTATTGCCATCCTCAGTATAAAACTGGGATCAAATCTACAAAAAAATGAAATATCTGGGTCTTCAGGGAGTGTGTCCTGCATGGGGCTCACAGCAGCTGATTCCTACGTCATCAATGTAACACATGGGGTTTCCTTTGTCTCCAGCCTCCTCCAATAGAGGCAATAAGGTGGCTGGATACAAATGTACGCATTTTTCATTGTTAGATATGTACATAAACAAACAATACAAATTCATATTTTGAACCTTTCATTAGACAAACATTTAGTAAGCTGTATATTTGCTGCGCAGAATGTGGGACCATTAAAAATTAAATGTTTGACCAAAACAATATCTAACTTTGTCTAATAGCACCTTTGCATAAAGCTACAGCTCTGATATATCGGGGTGAACCCTCCATTACTGGGTCCAGCTTCCATAAATATATTACAATGGCTTGTTTTCTATTATGCTGTTTGTGTAAGAACTTCAGTTTCATGTTTCAAAAAGACAACTTTTTCCTGGCAATATTATAATAAATGATAACAATACCCTGCAGTCATGCAGAGATGTCCATAAATCCAAAATATTCTTCTGCTTATACCACGGCACTTACAAGGAAAAGGGGCACATAATTTCACAATCCACACATTCTGCTTTGGATTTCAAAAATAAAAATAAATAAAAACAAAAGGACCAACAATCTGTATGATGGACCAGAAAGCTCTCAGCCACATCAATAAACTATAAAACAACTGTCACCCATTTGACAATAAAAACACACACATGATTAAATGGGAGAGAGATCTAGAACAAAAATTTACCTGGGAACAATGGAAAAAAGCCATTCATATATCTAACAAGTCATCAGCATGTATCGAGCACTGGGACAATGCACAAAAAATACTCAATAGGTGGTATCTGACCCCATATAGATTATCAAAAATATATCCCTCTACATCTAATTTATGCTGGAGATGCAATGATCAGACGGGTAACCTTTTACACATTCTATGGAACTGTAAAAGTTTGCAAAGCTTCTGGAATTCAATAACTTCCTTCATTGCAGACCTTACGGGCATCCTAAATAAACTAAATCCTGCCACAGCCTTGCTAGGTATTAATTTAGATATATATCCTAAAGAATTCAGAACAATTGTATTCCACACACTAATAGCAGCAAGACTCACTATATCCAGCCTCTGGAAATCCAGTAATGCACCCAATTTATCGACAGTAATAGCCAGAATTAACACACAGGCCCAATACGAATTAATGCTGGCTTATAAAAACTATTCCACCATTACATTTAGAAAGAAATGGAGTACTTGGATATCCCATCCCAAAGCATCCAATTACTTAAAACAATGTAATATATAATCTTAAGACAAGTTGGAAGTACACTGAAGTCATATTTAAACACACCTCAGATGTAGTATATCATCCTGGACCCACTTTACTAACCTATGCAACAAGTTTTGTTCAGTTAATTTAGATGTATGTATGTGTATATGTATATATATATATATATGTGTATGTATATATATGTATATATTTTGTTTTTTTGTTTTTTTCTGTTTTCCTTACAATTTTCTGTATTCAACTAATTAACGCAATTGATGGCCTATCCATGCCTACAGTTTGAACCCAACAGGGGTAGGCTGGTACAGACTATCAATTACTGTATTTGTATAAGAATATTCTTAAAAACTATTGCAAAGAAGTTAGTCACAATTACTATCGTGACAATGTCAATCTGTATTGTTAAGAAAATTCCTTCAATAAAAATCTATTGTATAAAAAAAAAACTATAAAACAACTGGCTGCAGGTGGGATCTATCCTAACAGGGTGTGTGGACTTGATGTGACGGGTCTGTTATATTTAAATTTTATTTATCATTACTCTCACATCACGGACCGCACATCAAGTTATTATCAGACCTTTAGATTTCATTTTTGTAGAAAAACTTCTTATGTATCCCATACATCTTGGCTTTGTTAAATATTATGGCAGCTGTATTCCAAATAACAACCTCATCTTAATCCTTTTTTTCCTCTCAATAAGGGCTTATTGTATAAATGTAAAATTACAAAATTGTTATCTTAATCTAAACTAATCCCATTCATTACAAATTTCCCCATTAACCTGGATTTCATTTCCGACCAAAGGTTGTCTAAACCAGTTTCAATATATCTATAATATTAAAATTAAATAAAATTGTTAAACTCATATTAGAAATTGATACTCAAATGATAATTTCAATATCACACACAAATACCGTGGGGCAAAAAAGTATTTAGTCACCACCAATTGTACAAGTTCTCCCACTTAAAAAGATGAGAGAGGTCTGCAATTGTCATCATAGGTAGACCTCAACTAGGAGAGACAAAATGTGGAAACAAATCCAATCACATTCTCTGATTTTTAAAAGAATTTATTTGCAAATTATGGTGGAAAATAAGTATTTGGTCTCCTACAAACAAGCGAGATTTCTGGCTCTCACAGGCCTGTATCTTCTTCTTTAAGAGGCTCCTCTGTCCTCCACTCATTACCTGTATTAATGGCACCTGTTTGAACTTGTTATCAGTATAAAAGACACCTGTCCACAACCTCAAACAGTCACACTCCAAACTCCACTATGGTGAAGACCAAAGAGCTGTCGAAGGACATCAGAAACAAAATTGTAGACCTTCACCAGGCTGGGAAGACTGAACCTGCAATAGGCAAGCAGCTTGGTGTAAAGAAATCAACTGAGGGAGCAATAATTAGAAAATGGAAGACATACAAGACCACTGATAATCTCCCTCCATCTGCGGCTCCACCCAAGATCTCACCCCATGGGGTCAAAATTATAGCAAGAACGGTGAGCAAAAATCCCAGAACCACACGGGGGGGGACCTAGTGAATGACCTGCAGAGAGCTGGGACCAACATAACAAAGGCTACCATCAGTAATACACTACCCCGCCAGGGACTCAGATCCTGCAGTGCCAGACGTGTCCCCCTGCTTAAGCCAGTACATGTCTAGGCCCGTCTGAGGTTTGCTAGAGAGCATTTGGATGATCCAGAAGAGGATTGGGAGAATGTCATATGGTCAGATGAAACCAAAGTAGAACTGTTTGGTAGAAACACAACTCGTCATGTTTGGAGGAGAGAGAATGCTGAGTTGAAACCAAAGAACATGATACCTACTGTGAAGCATGGGGGTGGCAACATCATGCTTTGGGGCTGTTTCTCTGCAAAGGGAACAGGACGACTGATCCATGTACATGAAAGAATGAATGGGGCCATGTATCGTGAGATTTTGAGTGCAAACCTCTTCCCATCAGCAAGGGCAATGAAGATGAAACGTGGCTGGGTCTTTCAGCATGACAATGATCCCAAACACACCGCCCGGGCAACCAAGGAGTGGCTTCATAAGAAGCATTTCAAGGTCCTGGAGTGGCCTAGCCAGTCTCCAGATCTCAACCCCATAGAAAACCTTTGGAGGGAGTTGAAAGTCCGTGTTGCCCAGCGACAGCCCCAAAACATGACTGCTCTAGAGGAGATCTGCATGGAGGAATGGGCCAACATACCAGCAACAGTGTGTGACAACCTTGTGAAGACTTACAGAAAACGTTTGACCTCTGTCATTGCCAACAAAGGATATATAACAAAGTATTGAGATGAACTTTTCATATTCACCAAATACTTATTTTCCACCATAATTTGCAAATAAATTCTTTCAAAAATCAGACAATGTGATTGGATTTGTTCCCACATTTTGTCTCTCATAGTTGAGGTCTACCTATGATGACAATTACAGGCCTCTCTCATCTTTTTAAGTGGGAGAACTTATACAATTGGTGGTGACTAAATACTTTTTTGCCCCACTGTATATATCCACAGATAAATTTCCTAAAAGGGGGACATATTACTTAATTTGACTTCATTTCCCTTTTTTAAATGCACTGTTTCCACTATCAAAGGATATTCAATTTGTGTAATACACGGTTAACTGTAACCTTCATTTTACCATGTTTGGAAAGCAGATTCAAAAATAATTGTGATCACATTGTTTATCATTAGATTCGTTAACCCGGCACATTTTGCTATAGATGTTTTGTCTAAAAAACTGAAATGGTCATGGTGTCCTTCCAGCTTATCACTGACCTCTCATCCCAGCCACATTCTTTCAGGAGAGCACAAAGGAGGGGGTCACATCTGCATACATGACACACACAAGCGATAGAACTAAAGGTTCCAGCATTCACACACATACACAAATATCTCTCTAAAATCACGGACATTTTTCCCATTTGTACACAACACATGCATATCATTCTCTCACTTTATTGTAACTCTTTTTATTTCCCTGCTTAACTTCTGCTTTCTTTATTTTGTTCTGATATCCTTTGCATCCCATGTATTGTAATCCCAAACTTCACATACTCTAGCTTCTATGATCAGACGGGCAGCCATAGTGCTCATCCCATCTTCCCTCTCTGACAACATATAAAGTATTCTGTATTAACTCTCATTACTCTGTTTCTTGACTTTACTAGTTGTAGTGCCTGACCCCAAATTCATCCCACAACTTAACATGAAAATCTCCCTTTCTGTCTAGTGTTAATTGTCACCCTTGATCCATCCTGCTCACATAGATAGCTGTTTCTTGAGCTGTTTACTTTGCATGATTCTTAGTCCCTGTGGACCTTGGTAACCCAGTTACCCATAGTGGATCCCTGTACACTCTAACCATTAATCTAGGGGCTCAGTATAGGTGGAACCGCACCTTCGGTTCATATATAGCGCTCCTCTTGCGCTGGGCATTTTTGAGGGTCTCTTACCCTTCATTCCCTTACTTAATTTAATGTTTATAATGACTGGCCAGTCTTCTCTACGTGTGCCTATATCCTCTTGCCTTTAAACTACTTTATCTAGCAGATGTACTACATATACCTGCGAACAGCACTATTCCTCCCTTTCTTATCTATAACACTCCGATGGACAATAGACAGTGACAACATAACATATAACCACCAATCAATACAGTTCGATTGAGGGGAGTAAAATAGGTACCCTTTGTCCCGAAAATGCCTTACCGATCAAGGAAGTCTGATAACTTAAAGCGGAGCTCCACCCGATTTTATGACAATAGCTCAAGAGGACCACTGCAATGTCCTAATGAAAAAAACTGACCCTTTTTTTTTTTTATTTTTTCACTGTACCTTTGTTGTTCAGATCATCTTGTTTAGTTCCTGGATGTACAGCCTGCGGATATGGGCGGGTTCAGTGCGGCTAACTCGTCATTTCCTATTAGCCGCACTGGCTCCTGGGAGCTTGTGTCATTGTTCCCAGGAGTCAGTGCGGCGGCCTGGCGCGAGTTATCGCGTGATTTCAATCCTGGAAGTGACGTTGCTTATCTCAGTTACCATCACAACGGGGCGGGACTTCCGACGCCGCTGCCCGTTGTGATGGCAACCTGAGCTGTTTACAGCGATTCGATCTAAGGTTACTGCGCATGCGCGAGATCGTAAATACAACAGGCGGTGCATGCTGGTCGATCAGCGGCACAATATCCCGGAAGAGGATGCCTGTGGGCTTCACATGCCCACGGGCAAGATGAGAACCGTCAACTGAAATTTTTAAAAGTTCATTTTTTGGGAGAAAACTGACATCCGAAATTAACAAAAACGGAACAAGTGAGTAACATATTTCAAAGAAATAATCTTTGTCATTTTCCAAAAATAAAAAAAACGTTGTAGACAGTGGAACCCCGCTTTAAATGTAAGCAGAAGGCTTCCCTCATCCGGCTGATTATCAGAAATTCCCGGATCGTCTCAAGCTCCTCGTTTCGGATTCTCAGGGTCACCTGCAAAGCCCCTCCTAGGCAAAGCTCACCACCTGAGTCGGACATTTTGATGATAGGAAACTCCTATCCTCATATTGATTAGTGGTTCCAAATTAATAATAACTACTGTAGTAGGGAACAGACACAAAAAATACACTCAGCATATTTCCAAATAACTGTTCTGCTTATTATGACGCAGTTGAAGGTTTTTATACACATGATTATGTAGGTATCACATTAATATTACAATTGTACGTTTATGGTAACAAGGGGCGTAACATAGGCAGGCTAATTCTAATCAGGACTGGAAAGAATGTAAACATTTACTGAAAACATTATTAGTGCCGTGTGCACAGTGAGGGCCGTGTGCAATACATACAAAATACAATACAATTATATACAGAACTTACACATTTCCATTACAGTCTCCCCTCTTTTGATCAATATTTTGATCACTAAACACACCTGCTATCATCTTTAACCTGGAACTTCCACACACTTAGGTGGAGGTAGTCCTGGCCAAAGAGGCAAAAACTCCATTGTGGAGAAAATAATAGCTGAGCAGCTTTTTTCATTACACAATGACTTTTCATTGTAAAAAACAAATGATTGATAAGACATATTTACAGAGTACTGGCTGTACACTCCTGTGGCCAGAATGGCCTTCTAGCTGAATTGTGGGCATACTGACTTATCAGCATATGTAATCACAGACAATTCTACATAAAATGGAAGACGTACAAAAGACAAATATGACTTCAACATGGCTGAACTACTTTTCAAATCACATTATATATATGTATATATATCCCTTACAATTAAAGTAATTGAATCAAAAAAGTACCCTAGACTGTGATCACAAGAGGGAAACAAATCAAACACAGAGATTTCTGTAATTTAGTCATTTTTGCAGTGTCTGGTGTGGATCCAGGTGACTTTTCCTTCAAGTTTTGCACAACTTGTACATGGAATAGGCGCTGTATTGAGTCTCCAAACATTCCTTATATATGAATGTCTCTTAACAATCCACAAGTCACCTGGCTTTAGTTTTAGATCCTTCCAAGCTTTTAGGATCTGGAATTGGGAAGAAAACACAAATGAGTTTGTCAAAAAAAACTTAAAAGATCAGCAACATTCTCTGTGAGATCTGAATGGAGGACTTCAGCTGCTGAGACAAAATATAAGCAAGTGAGTAGCACACTCCCAAACCAAATCCCATAGAGAGAGATCCAACATCCCCCTTAAGGGCTTCATAAAATAGAAGAAAACATTCAGGCAAAAGTTTTCTAGTTTCTTACCCTACTTTGTCCGCTACATTGTAGACAGTAGGGGGTGTAATAATAAAACCTCAAAACTTCTAGTAAGGACTCTCCTATAAAAATGATTTCCTCTGTTACTCTCTGTACTTTCTGCACTCTATAATTACAAACTACTTCTGATAACACTTTTTACTGTGGCCTTTGCAGTAGCATTTGCCACTGGATATCCAGAAAACATGTCCATCCAGACAAAATGCATACTTGTAAGATCCTGACTTGGGCATCTGGATATATCTTTTTATAATCTCTGGAAGGGATGTTCAGCTTTTGGTAACACCTTTGGTAACAGGTAAAACAAGAAGTGGTAGGTTATAAAAACAACTGTGGAGAACCCTGGCTCTATCCCATGCTCATTTACTAAGGCAGCCATAACTGCTTGTGACTGATGACACGGTCCATGTGTCAAGCTGGAGGGAAAAGAGTGGCTGGCAGACATAAATGATCACCTTTTTCCAAAGTCCTGTTTCATAAGAAGTTGCCCCCTGTGGACCACTTGTTCTTCTCGTTCTGGGGTCCTTAAAGTTGAATTATTAATCCCAGCTATACTAGGCCAGAACTCGGGTGGAATCTGTGAATTGCACAGACCCATCAAGTGTCCGGGGCTGTAAATGCAGCATCCTTAGTCTCCTGGTCTGCTTCCATGTACGAGTTTTTATGTTAATATGGCTACCACAGCAAGAACCTGGAAGGATGAAAACAGCCAATAAAATTAACTTGGCATGCTTGATTGGTTTACCTGCCGAAGTAAAAACAAACTTCTGGCCCTTCAAATGGAACCAAAAGCTCTCTATATCTCGACTATCTTTATAAATATACACTCTTTTTATAGCTCACAGGCGTTGCTAAAACATGGAGCTCTGCTTCTTGAGCTGGGGAAAAAGGATCCAATGACTCTGAATACAGAGTATCCTTCTGGGTGATAAACTGCATACTCGGTATGGGTATTGCCATCCTCAGTATAAAACCGGGATCAAATCTACACTAAATGAAATATCTGGGTCTTCAGGGAGTGTGTCCTGCACGGGGCTCACAGCAGCTGATTCCTACGTCATCAATGTAACACATGTGTCTTCCTTTGTCTCCAGCCTCCTCCAATAGAGGCAATAAGGTGGCTGGATACAAATGTACGCATTTTTCATTGTTAGATTTGTACATAAACAAACAATACAAATTCATATTTTGAACCTTTCATTAGACAAACATTTAGTTAGCTGTATATTTGCTGCGCAGAATGTGGGACCATTAAAAATTAAATGTTTGACCAAAATAATATCTAACTTTGTCTAATAGCACCTTTGCATAAAGCTACAGCTCTGATATATCGGGGTGAACCCTCCATTACTGGGTCCAGCTTCCATAAATATATTACAATGGCTTGTTTTCTATTATGCTGTTTGTGTAAGAACTTCAGTTTCATGTTTCAAAAAGACAACTTTTTTCTGGCAATATTATAATAAATGATAACAATACCCTGCAGTCATGCAGAGATGTCCATAAATCCAAAATATTCTTCTGCTTATACCACGGCACTTACAAGGAAAAGGGGCACATCATTTCACAATCCACACATTCTGCTTTGGATTTCAAAAATAAAAATAAATAAAAACAAAAGGACCAACAATTTGTATGATGGACCAGAAAGCTCTCAGCCACATCAATAAACTATAAAACAACTGGCTGCAGGTGGGATCTATCCTAACAGGGTGTGTGGACTTGATGTGATGGGTCTGTTATATTTAAATTTTATTTATCATTACTCTCACATCACGGACCGCACATCAAGTTATTATCAGACCTTTAGATTTCATTTTTGTAGAAAAACTTCTTATGTATCCAATACACCTTGGCTTTGTTAAATATTATGGCAGCTGTATTCCAAATAACAACCTCATCTTAATCTTTTTTTTTCTCTCAATAAGGGCTTATTGTATAAATGTAAAATGACAAAATTGTTATCTTATTCTAAACTAATCCCATTTGTTACAAATTTCCCCAATAACCTGGATTTCATTTCCGACCAAAGGTTGTCTAAACCAGTTTCAATATATCTATATTATTAATAAAATTGTTAAATTCATATTAGAAATTAATACTCATTATTACTTAATTTTACTTAATTTCCCTTTTTTAAATGCACTGTTTCCACTATCAAAGGATATTCAATTTGTGTAATACACGGTAAATGTAACCTTCATTTTACCATGTCTGGAAAACAGATTCAAAATAATTGTGATCACATTGTTTATCATTAGATTCGTTAACCCGGCACATTTTGTTATAAATGTTTTGTCTAAAAAAACTGGAATTGGCATGGTGTCCTTCCGGCTTATCACTGACCTCTCATCCCAGCCACATTCGTTCGTGAGAGCACAAAGGAGGGGGTCACATCTACATACATGACACACACAAGTGATAGAACTAAAGGTCCCAGCATTCACACACATACACCAATATCTCTCTTAAATCACTTACTTTTTCTCATTTGTACACAACACATGCATATCATTCTCTCACTTTCTTTTAACAATTTACTATTTCCCTGCCTAAATTCTGCATTCCTTATTTTGTTCAGATATCTTTTATATCTAGCTTCTATGATCAGACGGGCAGCCACAGTGCTCATCCCATCTTCCCTCTCTGACAACATATAAAGTATTCTGTTTTACCTCTCATTTCTCTGTTTCTGATTCTAATAGTTGTAGTGCCTGACCCCAAATTCATCCCACAACTTAACATGAAAATGTCCCTTTCTGTCTAGTGTTATTGTCACCTGTCACGGAACGTCCCACACTCCACTTGAGTGCTTCCGTCATATACCACTTCCTTCCAGTCTGTATACAGATATCAGATATTCCAACCTCTCTGAGCAGAAAACAAGGCGACACTTGCTTCACTGCTAACATGGACTGTTTATTATGAATCAAAGTTACAAGACTTTATATGCCGTTGGAACCTCCTCTAACAATACAACTGTAACTTAATTAACATGAATAATTATCTAATCCTTTATACAGCCTAGGTGACTGAGACATGACCTTTCGCCCAGACTTGTGGTCACCGAGCTTCACACAGTTAATTAACACAAACAACAATGGGTGAAAAGACTCTTAGAGCCACACTAGACTTATTTACAATAAACACATTATAGCAGAATTGATGACATTAGCATTTAACAGTAGGAGTCCCAACGGTATAAATAAGTCACCATTCTAATATGGCATATAAAGGGTTCCCAGAGTCTGTGTGTTTTTGGGGGGACATGGAGCTGAATCCAAAGTAACACCAACCCCAGGGTCCCCGGGCATACAGCTCACAGAGAGCACCATTCCCCCAAATGCTAGGGCCCATAATCAAAAGGCAACAGGCCCGCACCCAGTCCTCTCCAACAGCCTCTGTCCTGGCTAGGTCCGTCATATCACCCTTGATCCATCCTGTTCACATAGATAGCTGTTTCTCTAGCTGTTTACTTTGCATGATTCTTAGTCCCTGTGGACCTTGGTAACCCAGTTACCCATAGTGGATCCATGTCCACTTTAACCATTAATCTAGGGGCTCAGTATAGGCAGAACCGCACCTTCGGTTCATATATAGCGCTCCTCTTGCGCTGGGCATTTTTGAGGGTCTCTTACCCTTTATTCCCTTACTTAATTTAATGCCCATAATGACTGGCCAGTCTTCTCTATGTGTGCCTATACCCTCTTGCCTCTAAACTACTTTATCTAGCAGATGTACTACATATACCTGTGAACAGCACTATTCCTCCCTTTCTTATCTATAACACTCCGATGGACAATAGACAGGGACAACATAACATATAACCACCAATCAATACAGTTCGATTAAGGGGAGTAAAATAGGTACCCTTTGTCCCGAAAATGCCTTACCGATCAAGGAAGTCTGATAACTCAAATGTAAGCAAAAGGCTTCCCTCATCCGGCTGATTATCAGAAATTCCCGGATCGTCTCAAGCTCCTCGTTTCGGATTCTCAGAGTCACCTGCAAAGCCCCTCCTAGGCAAAGCTCGCCACCTGAGTCGGACATTTTGATGATAGGCAACTCCTATCCTCATATTGATTAGTGGTTCCAAATTAATAATAACTACTGTAGTAGGGAACAGACACAAAAGATACACTTAGCATATTTCCAAATAACTGTTCTGTTTATTATGACGCAGTTGAAGGTTTTTATACACATGATTATGTAGGTATCACATTGATATTACAATTGTACGTTTATGGTAACAAGGGGCGTTACATAGGCAGGCTAATTCTAATCAGGACTGGAAAGAATGTAAACATGTACTGAAAACATTATTGGTGCCGTGTGCAATACATACAAAATACAATACAATTATATACAGAACTTACAAATTTCCATTACAAATATGTGTATACTTATTTTTCTACATGGGTATTATGGGTGGAATATTGTAGCTAAACATGCATAGGAACCTATTTAACCAATTTCTGATATGAATATGCATATATATATTTTTCTACATGGGGATTATGGGTGGAATATTGTAGTTAAACATACCTATTAACATATTTAACCACTTCCGGACCGTCTCACGCCGATATACGTCAGCACTTTGAAGAGGGATATTGTTGTTATGGCAGCAGCTAGCTACCATAACCCCGGTATCCTCTTCTTCAGTGAGTCCGGTTTCAGATAAAAGTGGTCCCTGCGGCGGATTTGCCACGAGATTACTTTTATCGGCGGCGGGAGAGGGGGCCCCCTCCTGCCGCTCTCCAGTGCTCTCCACTGCTTACCGGAGCCACCGGCAGCGGCGATCGCGTGCTCTCCCTAGCTTGGTATGGAGCTGAGTGAGGAGAAGATGGCCCCCTACCGGCTCCATACCACTGCAGGGTGGAAGCGGCATCAAAACATCGCTTCTGCCCGTAGCTCTTAAAGGGACTTTTTTTTTCAAATGACAAATTTTTTGTTTTATTGCATTTTAGTGTAAATATGAGATCTGAGGTCTTTTTGACCCCAGATCTCATATTTGGGAGCTTTTTTTCTATTACAAGGAGGGATGAGTTTGATGTTCGGGTTGAACATCGGGTGTTTGCCCGTTTGTCGAAAAACGAACATTATGGGGCGTTTGTGGCAAATTTTGAGCTCCGCGGAACGCCCCATAATGCACTGCAAGATTGCAGTGCATTGCTGTATGATGATTGGCCATAGCATGCACTTGACCTGCATGCTTTGGCCAATCCCAGCGCCCTCTGCTAAGAGAGCCATAATTGGCCCAAGGCAGGGTGCCTCTGTCCACGCCCCACACTACACACCCACAGTTAGCTGCATTATATTTGATATAGATATATATATATACAGCACAATACAGTGCAGCCATACTGTAGTTGCTACTACATATAAACAAAAAATACTGCGCTGTGATAAGATGGCCAAAAAGATTATTGACCAGAGAAACAGACAAAAATTAAATAACTAATGACACCTAAAAAAAGCTGCTGCTATAAGTGAGATACACACCTGTTCAAATAAATAATAAAAGATAACAGCGCTAGATAAACTACAAAAATTGCAATATTAATAAGTGAATAATAACATAATATGTGACATAAACATTAGTAATAGACAATAGTGATAGGCTATTCCATAAACCCCGTTCACGTGAGTTTAAATGTAAAAACAACAACTCTGTAAGTGAACATTAGGAAAGTCCATCTGAGTGCAGGTAGAAAAAAATCCGAAGATATAAATCAGATTCTTCTTATTGCTGTAAGGATAGATAGCTAATTGATTCCTCCACCGCACCACTGTGTTAACACCAGTACAATAATGTGCTTACCACAAGGCAAGCTTAGACAAGCCTGTAACCTTAGCCAATGGGGATGATAAAACGGCGATAATCCAATACACCATCTGGAAGGATCAGCTACACCAAGAAACCCTCCATGCCCACCTCCAAAGCACCGGAACAGTTTACCATTCAGGGGTTCCCCAAAAGGAAAGAAGGATCGACATAGCGTAATCAGGATATAGGTAGTTTATGATAGAGAATAGGAAACACACTTACATTTAAAATGAAGACAAACAGCATAAATCGTATGAGCCGGCCGGCTACAGCGAACACCCGTCCTACAGACGGAACACACGGGACGTCAGCACGTCAGCTCCTCCCGACGCGCATTTCGTCAGACGATGACGTCGTCTGGGGCACGGGCGACGCACTGACGTGTCGCGTGTAAATAGTACCAGGAAAACCAAGCCTCGATGTGAGACCAGGAAATTATCTAGCGTTCCATTTGAACACATGGAGCGATTCCGAGACCGCCATGCTGTGGGACCATCCTGGGGAGCTGGCTACATATGTAAAAGACCATCTACAATAACCGGTGTTACCAGAAAGACTCATTGTGGAGGTTCCAAAGTTTAGCCAAGATATTGGCGGAACCTTATTCACAGGATGCATTTTTTCCAACTTAATGCGTATTCGTCCTTTTGATCGCACTCATGCGATTTTTTACATAAACTGACTGCGCTGTGAATCTCCCTTGTGCAACATTGAGTGCCTTGGTTTTGCATATAATTAGGGCGCCCTTTAATTCCCCTGTAGCCAAATACTGGGCTGAGTGCAACTTCCATTCTCAGTGTCTTGGTGGTGTCCCCCTTGCGTCTTGGAGCCCGCATGTGGTTTTACTCTCTGCAGTACATCTCTACATTTCCCTGATGAAGCCAATGTTTTGGCGAAACTAGTTGGGAACATAAGACTATGATCACCCCTCAACATCTTTGGTGACGGTCATTTATTTGAACTGTATTTCTGTTTTTGTTTTTGCTTTGTATATTCTTTGTACTCTTTCATGTAAACATTTTAGATGTTTTTGATATTAATAAAATAAACGATTTTATATAAAATATCATTCTAGTAATTTTGAATTTTGGTGGCACCGCAATAATCCCATCATCCCCTCTTCCCCCATTTTTTGAGATCTTTGACTCGGGATGAGGTGCCGTATCTGGTAGGACACACCACCCACCATCCAATTACCTATATTATGTTATTATGTATTGTGTACACCACCAGTAGTGTAGTAGCAACTAAATAATAATAGATAACAGCGCTAGATAAACTACAATTTTAGCAGGCAAATTTCCCTACCCCAATTGCTAAACCGTAGAAAGAAATTCGGTCCCAGCCATCCACATGCTCAGCATCTGAATGCTAGCTTGGCCAAATTGCTAGCACTACAGCTGCTGCCTTTTCAGCTGGTAGACTCTGCCCCCTTTCATGAATTTGTGTAATGTGTTCCAAAACACCATTTCTTTTACCGAAAGGCCATTCTGGCTCTACTGGCACGTGGAAGGCAATGTTTTGGCCTTGTTGGATAGGGTGGTCAGCAGTAAGGTGCATATTACCGTTGACTCATGGTCCAGCAGGCATGGGCAGGGATGTTACCTTTCTTTCACGGCGCACTGGGTAACTCTGCTGGCTGGCAAGGATGCAGGACAGGGTTCAGTATTGTTGGATCTTGTTCTGCCACCACCTTGCCAAAATGCTAGCGGTGATTCTGCCACAGCTCTCTCCTCCACCCCCTCCTCTTCTTCTTCCTCTATGGCCTCTTCCTCTGCAGATTTGTCCTCTGAACTAGCGGTGCTCCGTAGGCGTTCAAGGGGCTACGCAAGCACTCAGGAAAAAAGATGCCATGCGGTGCTTGAGTTGGTCTGCTTAGAGGAGAGGAGCCACACTGGGGCAGAAATTCTGTCAGCTCTGCAGGGGCAGGCTCAGAGGTGGTTGACGTCACACCAGCTTCAGCCAGGAATAGTTGTACGTGACAATGGCACCAACCTCCTCTCCGCCCTCCGACAGGGACACTTGACCCATGTCCCATGTTTGGCTCTCATCCTGATTTTGGTGGTGCAGCGGTTCTTAAACAGGTACCCTGGCTTACAGGATCTCCTGAGGCGAGTCTGTGGTCATTTCTGCCGGTCATACATTGCCAATGCTCAGCTGGCTGACATTTAAAAGGGAATGCAACCTGCCCACCAACTGCCTCATTTGTGACATGCCCACCAGGTGGAACTCAACGTTGCCAATGCTGAAGCGGCTGTACACACAGCAGAGGGCCATCAATGAGTACCTGTGTGAGTATGGCACCAGGACAAGGTCAGGGGAGCTTGGCTTTTTTTTGCCACGCCAGTGGGCTATGATCAGGGATGCATGCACTGTCCTGTCACCATTTGAGGAGGCAACGAGGATGGTGAGCAGTGACAATGCATGCATCAGTGATACTGTCCCTCTTGTCTTCCTGTTGGAGCACATGCTTCGTGGAATAATGGACAGGGCACTTGAGGCAGAACAGCGGGAGGAAGAGGAGGACTTACTTACCTTTCAAGGCCTCCTTTATCCAGATAGTATTCCTGCGGGCCAAACACACAGGAAGAAGAGGAGGAGGAGGATTTTGTCAGCATCGGTCCCCAGAAACCCAAGGAGTTGTACGTGGCTGGGAGGAGGTTGTTACGGATCATGTGATCCTTAGTGACCCAGAGGACTCAGAATCGAATGCCTCTGCAAACTTACGGTGCATGGCCTCCCTGATTCTGCAAAGCCTGCGAAAGGATCCTCGTATTCGTGGTATCAAGGAGAGGGATCATTACTGGCTGGCAACCCTTCTTGATCCACGTTAACAAGGGTAAGGTTGCGGAACTCATCCTGCCTTCACAGAGGGAGCAGAGGATGAAACATCTTCAGGAGGCCTTGAAGAAAGGTTTGTGCAATGAATTTCCAGACCCTGGGAGGTTACAATTTCCTAGTGCTGGACAACGTGTTGCTGAGGCTTCCTTCAGTCAGAGAAAGAGCGGTGGAGAAGATGGCCGGCTGACTGATGCCTTCAGACAATTTTTCAGTCCTCAGCGCCAAGGTCTGATTGGTTCAAGCAACCATCGCCAGCATCTGCATTACATGGTGCAGGAATATCTAGGGGCAAGAGCAAACCTGGAGACCTTTCCATGTGGCTAACATAGCCATTCCTTCATCCGAGTATATGAACATAATCCAGAGCATCCATGCCCGGAAGTGTTGTTCTTGCTTATTTTGTGCTGTAAGTCCTCCAATCTCCTGATCTCCTCCACTCTGCGTAGCCACAACCCTATAGTCGGAGGCAAGCTTTTCTTCCACAATAGTGGGATGCAGGATTTAGCTGCGTTCAATAGGTGTCGTACTATCGACTTTTTATACTTCCGTGTCGGGATTGTAGTGGCATGTAGCAGGATGAAAGCTGGGTCATCGCTTATCGTGTAATCCGTGAATTTTTGAGTAATCATTTGGACTGTCGTCCAGAAATGCTGAAGCAGAGGGCAAGACCAGAAGATATGGAGGAGTGTCCCTTTATCTGTTTGGCACCTCCAGCATTTATCTGAGGTAGCCGGGAAGTACTTGTGTAGTCTGTTCGGGGTATAGTACCATCTGGTCAGGATCTTGTAGTTAAGTTCCTGTATCAAATGGATGTTTTCAGGGAAAATCTGATGATCGTTTGTTTTCGGACATTAGTAAACTGGCGTTGTAGGTCAGTTTCCCATTTTTGTATGAATGTCAGGTCAGGTTGTTCTGGGGGAGAGTTGAGTAGAGTGTAAGTTTGAGATAGTACTTGAGGTAAGACTCCCTCGTCCCTACAATAGTCTTCAGGTCGCGGTTAAATTGAGCCGAGTTGGGAATCGAGTGTAGGAAGTGGTGCAATCGTATTGCTTTCCAGAACGACAGGTGGAATTGACCATTGTCAGCAGTGAGGGCTTGCACGGAGGGCCAGTTATTATCTACTAGGAAGTGTGAGGCTCTATCCCTGCCAGTTGATGTTGAGTGTCTCATATCCCGCTTGTTCCAGGCCAGGAGGAAAGGCAGGATTACCCAGTATCATGTAAAGAGTACAAGGGATTTTTACATTCCTTGTAATAGGAATACAAGAGACCACTTTTTTTTATAGAAAAGTTTAAAAATAAAAAGATAAATAAATAAAAAAATACAAATTTTTGAACGCGCCCCATCCCGCCAAGCTTGCGTGTAGAAGCTAATGCCTATGAAAAACGGTGTTCAAACCACACGTTAGGTATCGCCGCGATCGTTAGAGCGAGAGCAATAATTTTAGCTCCTCTGTAACTCAAAACATGCAACCTGTAGAATTTTGTAAACATCGCCTATGGAGATTTTTAAGGGTAAAAGTTTGTCGCCATTCCACAAGCGGGCGCAATTTTGAAGCTTGACATGTTAGGTATCAATTTACTCGGCGTAACATCATCTTTGACAATATAAAAAGAAATTGGGCTAACTTTACTGTTATCTTATATTTTTATTTATTTATTATATTCAAAAAAGTGTATTTTTTCCCAAAAAAGTGCGCTTGTAAGACATATATAGTTACATATAGTTACATAGTAGGTGAGGTTGAAAAAAGACACAAGTCCATCAAGTCCAACCTATGTGTGTGATTATGTGTCAGTATTACATTGTATATCCCTGTATGTTGCGGTCAAAAGACCACTGCGCAAATTCGATGTGACAGAAAGTATTGCAACGACCGCCATTTTATTCTGTAGGGTGTTAGAAAAAAAAACAATATATAACGTTTGGGGGTTCTAAGTAATTTAGCAAAAGAAAAAAAAAAAAGACAAATCAGAAAAAGGCTCGGTCCGTAAGTGTTTAACCTATTTCTGATAGGAATATGGGTATAAATATTGTTCTTCATGGGGATTATGGGCGGAATATCATAGCTACACATCCTATGTAATAATATGTAATACATTTGACCTGTTTCTCATAGGAATATGGGTATAGTTATTGTTTTGTAGGGGGATTATGGATGGAATATCATGTTTACACCTAACAAAGAACATATTTAATCTATTTCTGAAATAAATATGCACATGATTATTTGTTTACATTGGTATTATGGGTGGAATATCATGGTTACACATTCCAAGTAACATATTTAAACTGTTTCTGATAAAAATATTGGAATAATTATTGTTATACATTGTTATGTATTATGGGGGAATGTCATGGTTATGCTTAACAAGGAACATATTTAACCTGCATCTGAAAAGATTATTGGTATAGTTGTTTTCTACATGGGGATTATGGATGGAATATCACGGTTACACTTGACAAGAAACATATTTACCATGTTCTTGATAAGGGAATGATTTAGAAATAGGTTAAATATGTTCCTTATGCTTAACTGTAATTTTCCACCCATAATCCCCATGTAGAAATATATATAAATATATATGCATATTATTATCAGAACTAGGTTTAATATGTTGCTATAGTTACATAGGTACATAGTAGGTGAGGTTGAAAAAAGACACAAGTTCATCAAGTCCAACCTATGTGTGTGATTATATGTCAGTATTACCTTACATATCCCTGTATGTTGCGGTCATTCAGGTGATTATCTAATAGTTTCTTGAAGCTATCAATGCTCCCCGCTGAGACCACCGCCTGTGGAAGGGAATTCCACATCCTTGTCGCTCTTACAGTAAAGAACCCTCTACGTAGTTTAAGGTTAAACCTCTTTTCTTCTAATTGTAATCAGTGTCCCCGAGACTTATTAAACTCTCTTCTGCGAAAAAGTTTTATCCCTATTGTGGGGTCACCAGTCCGGTATTTGTATATTGTGGGGTCACCAGTCCGGTATTTATATATTGTGGGGTCACCAGTCCGGTATTTATACAATGAAATCATATCCCCTCTCAAGCATCTCCTCTCCAGAGAGAATAAGTTCAGAGCTCACAACCTTTCCTCATAACTAAGATCCTCCAGACCCTTTATTAGCTTTGTTGCCCTTCTTTGTAGTCGCTCCATTTCCAGTACATCCCTCCTGAGGACTGGTGCCCAGAACTGGACAGCATACTCCAGGTGCGGCCGGACCAGAGTCTTGTAGAGTGGGAGAATTATCGTTTTATCTCTGGAGTTGATCCCTTTTTAATGCCAATATTCTGTTTGCTTTGTTAGCAGCAGCTTGGCATTGCATACCATTGCTGAGCCTATCATCTACTAGGACCCCCAGGTCCTTTTCCAGATCCCCCCAGAGGTTCTCCCCCCAGTCTATAGATTGACTTCAGATTTTTACCACCCAAATACATTATTTTACATTTTTCTACATTGAACCTCATTTGCCATGTAGTCGCCCCTCCCCCATTAATTTGTTCAGGTCTTCTTGCAAGGTTTCCACATCCTGCGGAGAAGTTATTGCCCTGCTTAGCTTAGTATCATCTGCAAATACAGAGATTGAACTGTTTATCCCATCCTCCAGATCGTTTATGAACAAATTAAATAGGATTGGTCCCAGCACAGAACCCTGGGGACCCCACTACCCATCCCTGACCATTCTGAGTACTCCCCATTTATCACCACCCTCTGAACACGCCCTTGTAGCCAGTTTTCAATCCATGTACTCACCCTATGGTCCATGCCAACGCACCTTATTTTGTACAGTAAACGTTTATGGGGAACTGTGTCAAATGCTTTTGCAAAATCCAGATATACCACGTCCACGGGCCTTCCTTTATCTAGATGGCAACTCACCTCCTCATAGAAGGTTAATAGATTGGTTTGGCAAGAACGATTCTTCATGAATCCATGCTGATTACTGCTAATGATATCGTTCTCATTACTAAAATCTTGTATATAGTCCCTTATCATCCCCTCCAAGAGTTTACATACTATTGATGTTAGGCTAACTGGTCTGTAATTCCCAGGGATGTTTTTTGGGCCCTTTTTAAATATTGGTGCTACATTGGCTTTTCTCCAATCAGCTGGTACCATTCCAGTCAGTAGACTGTCAGTAAAAATTAGGAACAACGGTCTGGCAATCACCTGACTGAGTTCCCTAAGTACCCTCGGATGCAAGCCATCTGGTCCCGGTGATTTATTAATGTTAAGTTTCTCAAGTCTAATTTTAATTCTGTCCTCTGTTAGCCATGGAGGTGCTTCCTGTGTTGTGTCCTGAGGATAAACACTGAAGTTTTGGTTACTGAAGCCCCCCGATTCACTCGTGAAGACTGAGGAGAAGAATAAATTCAATACCTTCACCATCCCCCCCATCCTTTGTAACCAGATGTCCTTCCTCATTCTTTATGGGGCCAATATGGTCTGTCCTCCCTTTTTTACTGTTTACATACTTAAAGAACTTCTTGGGATTTTTTTTGCTCTCCTTCGCTATGTGTCTTTCATGTTCTATCTTAGCCGTCCTAATTGCACCCTTACATTTCTTATTGCATTCTTTATAAAGTCTGAATGCTGATGATGATCCCTCAACCTTGTATTTTTTGAAGGCCTTCTCCTTTGCTTTTATATGCATTTTTACATTGGCGTTAAGCCATCCAGGACTTTTGTTCGCTCTTTTAAATTTATTACCCAGTGGGATACATTGGCTAATGCCCTTATTTAATATGCTCTTAAAGCAAACCCATCTCTCCTCCCTATTCTTTGTTCCTAATATTTTATCCCAATTTATGCCTTTTAGCAAGGTTTGTAGTTTAGGGAAGTTGGCTCTTTTGAAATTCAGTGTCTTTGTGTTCCCTTCATGTTTCCTATTTGTGTGATTTATACTGAAACTAATTGACCTGTGATCGCTGTTCCCTAAATTGCCCCGTATTTCCACATCTGTGATCAGGTCTGTATTGTTGGTAATCAGTAGATCTAGTAATGTTTTATTTCTAGTTGGTGCGTCTACCATCTGACCCATAAAATTGTCCTGCAAGACATTAAGGAACTGGCGAGCCTTAAATGAATGCGCGGTTCCCTCCGCCCAGTCTATGTCTGGATAATTAAAATCCCCCATTATGATAACACTTCCCATCCTTGCTGCTAATCCAATTTGTGATAGGAGATCCGTCTCCACTTCCTCCCTCAGGTTAGGGGGCCTATAGCATACTCCCAGTATTATTTTCCCCTTAGCTTCATCCCTTTGGAGCTCTACCCATAAAGATTCCACCTCCTCCCTAGCTCCCTCAGTGATGTCATCTCTCACATTCACTTGTACATTATTCTTGATATATAGGCATACCCCTCCCCCTTTTTTACCCTCTCTATCCTTTGCGGTATAGGGTATACCCTTGAATAGTTGCCAGCCAATCATGAGAGCTGTTGAACCAGGTCTCTGAAATTCCCACAAAATCCAAATCCTCCTTGTACAACAGTATCTCTAGTTCACCCATCTTGTCCGCCATGCTCCTGGCATTGGTGAACATGCCACATAGTTTAGACCGGTCGCATATTGTCCTCGTATTGGGTGTTCCGAGATTGCAACTAGGACTTGCTACTATACTCACCTTGTGTTTTTGTGCTTTGGTTAACCTACCACTAATGCCCCCAACACTACCCTCTGGAATATTATCCGCGCTGGCTATCACTGTCTCTGGACCCTCCCCCCCATCGCCTAGTTTAAAAACCCCTCTAACTTTTTGGCCATCTTCATTCCCAGCAGATCTGCACCCTCCTCATTTAGGTACAGTCCGTCCCTTCTATAGTACCGGTTACCGACTGAGAAGTCGGCCCAGTCCTCCAGGAACCCAAACCCCTCCTTACTACACCAGCTCTTCAGCCACTTGTTTACTTCCCTAATCTCCCTCTGCCTTTCTGGTGTGGCTCGATGTACCGGTAGTATTCCTGAGAACACTACCTTGGAGGTCCTTTTCCTCAATTTAGCACCTAAGTCCCTAAAATCGTTCTTTAGGACACTCCATCTGCCTCTGACTTTGTCATTGGTGCCAACGTGCACCATGACAGCCGGGTCTTCCCCAGCCCCCCCAGTAATCTGTCCACAAGATCCGTGATGTGCCGAACCCGAGCGCCCGGTAGACAACATACTGTTCGGCGCTTCAGGTCTTGGTTACAGATTGCCCTCTCTGTCCTTCTAAGAATTGAGTCCCCTACCACCAGAATCTGTCTTTCCTTTCCTTTCCCTTTGCTGCCCCCCCACTCTCACTGGAGGAGTTCTTCCCCCGGCAGCTAGGAGAGTCCCTCATCTCCAGCAGTGCTGGTCCCTGACTGGTTTCACCAATGTCACTCAATGGAGCGTACTTATTGGGATGCTCCAGTCCTGGATCGGCCTCTCTGGCACTTCCCCCTCTACCCCTCCTGACTGTCACCCATCTACTCTTTGCTAGTGCCGGCACCTCTTTGTCTCTGCCCACCTCTGTGCTGGCCCCTGCCGGCACCTCTTTGTCTCCACCCCCTCTGTGCTGGCCCCTCCTGCACCCCTTTGTCTCCACCCCCTCTGTGCTGGCCCCTCCTGCACCTCTTTGTCTCCACCCCCTCTGTGCTGGCCCCTGCCGGCACCTCTTTGTCTCCACCCGCCTCTGTGCTGGCCCCTGCCGGCACCTGCCGTGTACGTTCCCAGCTCACCTTTAGTATTGAGGGACTTCTCAGTGCTGACAGTTGCTTCCCTGGATTCAGAACCTGGGCTTCCAGGGAAACAATGTGCTTACATTTTGCACAGCAGTATTCGCCCTCGATCGGATGATCAAGGAACGCATACATGCGGCAAGATGTACAAAGAGTCGCCTCTCCACACCCGCTGGGCATCGTACCTATTAAATTTAGTGAGGATTTGGGGATTTTACCCTGTCCAAATTACCTAACAACTAGCTTCCTGGCACTAATACTCAAGACAATACACAGGTACTCACAGACCTACGTGCACTCGCAATACTCAAGTATACAGTACACAATACACAAGTACTAACGATCCACACACACTACTCAGACAACACTCAGATACTCACACTACACAGGTACTCTGACCCCTGTTATAACCTCCTGTTTTAAACTCTAGTTTTTAACTCCCACTTATACCAAGTTCCACTTACACAAAGTTCCACAGCCAAAGACTGAGCACGCTCAGACTGAGTTCTACACCCAGTTAAATAGGCACCTGTGAGCAATTAACCACCCCCCTTTATTTATTTATTTTATTTATTTCAGGTACTTATATAGCGCCGTCAATTTACGCAGCGCTTTACATATACATTGTACATTCACATCAGTCTCTACCCTCAAGGAGCTTACAATCTAAGGTCCCTAACTCACATTCATACATACTAGGGGACAATTTAGACAGGATCCAATTAACCTACCAGCATGTCTTTGGAGTGTGGGAGGAAACCGGAGTACCCTGAGGAAACCCACGCAGGCACAGGGAG
The DNA here is from genome assembly GCA_037952925.1 of Lithobates clamitans. Taxonomy (NCBI): domain Eukaryota; kingdom Metazoa; phylum Chordata; class Amphibia; order Anura; family Ranidae; genus Lithobates; species Lithobates clamitans. Next base: position 31,597 of record JBBGZY010002732.1, read on the forward strand.
AACATATAAAATCCAGGCAGGTAGTGTCCTGGTTGGGATTCGAACCAGCGACCCTTCTTACTGCTAGGCGAGAGTGCTACCACTACACCACTGTGCCGCCCATAATTGATAGGCTGAAGGAACCAGAGGGAAAAAAAAAAGGAGGGCTATGTATATTTATAAACAATATTCCACCCATAATCCCCATGTAGAAAAATAATTATATGCATATTCTTATCAGAAATGGGTTAAATATGTTGCTATGTATGTTTAACTACAATATTCCACCCATAAATAATCCCCATGTATAAAATTTATTATATGAATATTCTTATGAGAAATGGGTTAAATAGGTTCCAATGTATATTTACAAACAATATTCCACCCATAATCCCCATGTAGAAAAATAATTATATGCATATTCTTATCAGAAATGGGTTAAATAGGTCCCTATGTATATTTACAAACAATATTTCACCCATAATCCAAATGTAGAAAAATAATTACCGTATTTATCGGCGTATAACAGGCGCCGGCGTATAACACGCACCCCAAGTTTAGGAGGGATTTTTAAGGAAAAAAACTTTTAGGAGGGAAGTTTAAGAAAAAAACTTACATTTAAATGCCCATCAATGCAGCCTTATCAGTGTCCATCTGTACCTTGTCCCTGATTGCAGCCTTGTCAGTGTCCATCTGCCTTGCCCTGTGTCATTTGGCTTTTAAAAATGGCGCTGCTGTTCTTGGGCGCTCTTGGCCTCTCCTGACGGCTTTGGGCCATTCTCGGCGGCTCTCGGCTTTCGGCGGCTCATGCGGGACTGCGAGAGCCGCCGAGAATGGGCGAAAGCGGCCGAAAATGGCCGAAAGCGGCCGAGAATGGGCGAAAGCCGCCGAGAGCGGCCAAAAGCCGCTAAAAGGCTCACAATCGACGGGGGGATCGGCGTATAACACGCACCCACGATTTTCCCCTGATTTTAAGGGGAAAAAAGTGCGTGTTATACGCCGATAAATACGGTATATGCATATTCTTATCAGAAATAGGTTTATTATGTTGCTATGTATGTTTAACTACAATATTCCACCCATAATCCCCATGTAGAAGAAAAAAGTATTGTTAGAGAAATTATACTTTAAATGTCAGTTATGAAAAACGCCATTTTGTTTATCATGGCCTAGAAATAAGCTATGAATCTAGGATTAAGCTAAAGACTAGTAATAAAATGGAGTCAGCAATATAAGAAGCTTAGATATGCAGTTTTTTGAATATATCCTGTATTTTTGTGTTGGCTTGGGGAGTTTTCAAGTCAGTATCCTGTAACCATTGTTAGATGAAGATAACAGTCTGTAACAGACACTTCCACCTTTCCTGTTGTGTCCAGAATAAAGTTGGAAATACATGAGACTGGGCATGTTTTAAGACAGGAAAGGGGGGTGTCCAGGGCTTATAAAAAAGACATGTGCCACAGTATTTTCTTCAGAAATGACGATGACAGCATGAACATGTAATGCTATTCATTTCTCTTGCATATGTAATAAATATTACCTTGATGCCCGAGGACGGTCTGAGACGGTGAATTATTTCCATAACAAAATGCCATTGTAGCTGCTGTTCTATGTAAGACATGCCGCCTTTCTTTTCTACCTAGAAGTTTTTAATTGGTTCATAAGCAGAAGAAATTAAAGTAGAACTCTAGGAAAAACTTTATTATTATTATTATTTTATATAGAGTAAGGGGGGTTTAACCCCCGTCAGTTCCCTTCACTTCCTGTATACCATAGCTAAAACAGGAAGTCAGACCAGGCCTTTTCTGGAACTTTTTGTTTACGAGTTTAAATACCTCTGCCGGGTTAGCCCCCCCATATCAAAATTTTTGAAAAAATCTTATGCAGTTTGTTAGATCTTTGTTAGATCAGATTAGATCAACCGTTGTTTGCGTTAGATCTCACACAGAAGAAGCGATATTAACAGTTATTTGCTGGGGGGGCTAACCCGTCATCAGCCCCCCCTTATCAAAAAATTGACCAAACAGTTAGCTATTTTGGAAGCAATTTGTTAGATCCGGTAAGATCAAGTGGTTTTAACGTTAGATCTCACATAATTAGAGACTTATTAAGTGATTAATGAGGGGGGCTGGCCCCCTCTTATCAAATTTTCTGGCCAAAAAATCACCCCAGCTAATTGATATTCATTAGATCCGGTAAAATCGAGTGATTGTAATGTTTGATTATCCATAATTACAGGGATATTATGGATATTTGGTAGCGATGCACATATATCCATACTAGTGTCTATATCGGAGGCGGTGATGAGCATTTTCACATGTACCAGTGAGGAGTGCCATTGAGCATACCGAGGTATGCTGAAATTATGTGGGACATTAATCAACAGGTGTGTCCAAGCCCAGTGAAGCCTGAAGCACAGTTCCAGAAGCCAGAGGGAAACTTCGGAGGGCTCTGGTGAAGGAGCCAACCGGGTGCCCATCTACGGTAGCTGGCTCAAAACCAATGACACGAAGAGACAGCAGCGAAAGTCCAAACCCTTGCAGAGGGCTCCCCGTTGTTGCCTCTAAACAACCCAGTGTCCTGTTTCTTTTGACAAATGCTGCCTGGTGTCGGAGAGTCAATGCACACCAGACTCCCAGAACTTAGCGCAGACTTAAGCCCAATCAGAACCTCGCAGAGAGGAGCGCGGATACAAACCACCACTTCCTCCATGCTCCCTGACAAGCTGGTGGGACCTTCTCCTGTTGTTCCCATCCAAGTAAATGGAGTCTAAACCAAGGCCCTTCTGGATACTGGAGCTTAAGTGACTCTTCTCTACAGAGACTTCTATGACAGGCACCTCAAGCACCTGCCTTTTCAGAAGTTGGAAGAGTTGCAGATATGGGCATTGTCACTCAGAACTTCCCCTATGATGGCTCTCTACCGGTCAAGCTGACCTTCAATCCCTCCATGTCTGGGAAAGCCAAGACTTTTGAAACTCAGGCAGTGGTCTGTTCTCGCCCACCAGGGGCCAGTAATAGTTCTCTCATCATAGAGACCAATACTGATCTTGTCAGAAGGCTGTTGACACCTCTTGTTCTGGAGCCGGGCACTTCAACTACAAGTTTGCACCCCATGCTGAGACAAGCCTACCAGCACCTGGTACAAAAACAGAAGGGAAAGATCTGGCGCTTGGACAAGTGTGAGAAGGTGTTACAGCCTGGTAACGTGGCCTATTTACGAGCATCTGTCAAGCTAAATTGGAAGCAAGCAGGCCCTTTCATTGTCCTTCAATCAGACGGACAGAGAGAAGACATGGGAGTGGAAATAATTCCCGAGGTGGTTTCAAAAAAAGGGTTGCAAAGAAGTCACGGGAAGATCTTGGTTAGTGTCCACAACATAACAGCCTCGCCAGTGAAGATGCCGGCTCAGATGTTGCTGGGACAAGTGAATCTGGCCACCCCAGTCCCGACCGTCTAATTTGGTGGGGGGAGCAAAGGATGGGATCTCTGTGGAGGAGCTCTATCCAAAAAATACTCCCCTTTTGCCTGAATGGAAGAAAAGGGCCAAGTCTCAGCTCCTGAGATGGCAGGCTGCATTCTCCAAGAGGGAATTTGATGTGGGGTGTACAAAAAGTGCCCAATACCAGATCCATCTCTTCGAGTGCATAAGCCGTTCAGGGAAAGCATTTGATGGATTACTTTAGGGGACTTGGAGGATCTGCATGAACAACTGGCAGAGTTGAAGAGGGCAGGTATCATCCGAGTCCCAGAGTCTATACGCTTCCCCAATAGTGGTGGTACAGAAGAAGAATGGGTCACTGAGGCTGGGTATTGACTACCGGACGCTGAACTTAAGTACCATTCCCGACCAATATACCACCCCAAGGATAGAAGATGACTTGCAGAGCCTGTCAGGAGCGAAGTGGTTCAGCATGCTGAATTTGAAGAGTGGGTATTACCAAATCCCCATGCACCCTGAGTATCGGGAGAAGACCATTTTCATTACCCCGCAGGGGATGTTTGGATTTGACTGTATGCATCAAGGCCTGTCTGGTGCCCCAGCAACTTTCCAAAGGCTAATGGAGAAGACCGTGGGTGACATGAAACTGATCGAGGTGTTGGTATACTTAGACGACATCATCATTTTCAGCAAGACCCTGGAAGAACACGTAAAGTTTCTGCAGAAGGACCTTAAGAGACTCCATGGTGAGGGGGTTGAAGCTGTCTCTGAAAAAGTGCCAGTTTTATCAACCCTCGGTCAACTACCTTGGTCACATTGTGTCTGCTGATGAAGTAGCCACTGACCTCCTGGCCGAGGCCTACCAACGTGACTGAGCTTAGGTCATTTCTGGGATTCTGCTCTTATTACAGAAGATTTGTCAAGGGATTCGCTAAGACGCTGACCCTGATCTGGCGAAGCCTGTCAGACCAGCTGGAGGGCCCATAAAACCCAGAGAGTTAATTCAGGAACAATTGACTCTGAAGTGTGAAGAGGTTTTAGGCAGCTGAAGTGAAGCCTAACAACCACTCCAGTCGTGGCCTATGAAGATCCAACCAAGCCATACGAGCTACGCTTTGACGCCAGTCGAGATGGGTTAGGTGGGGTGCTATATCAAGAGCATGACTGCCATCTACGGCCTGTTGCCTGCGTGATTCGGAACTTGGCCCCCGCCGAGAAGAACTATTCCATGCACAAACTTGAGTTCCTGGCCTTGAAGTGGGTGGATAAGCTGAGGAATTAACTGTATGGAGCGGAGTTCGTGATCAAGACCGACAACAATGCTCTCACCTACATCCTCACTTCCACCAAGTTGGACGCCACGGGTCACAGATGGTTGGCTGCTCTATCAGGGTTTATTTTCAGCCTGAAGTATCGACTGGGGTCAGGAAAGAAGACGCTGATGCCCCATTGTTCCAGAGACCCTCCAGAAGAATAGGCCCAACTGACACCTGAAGGGTATGAGCCTTATGTCAAGGAGCAGAACATCAACCTGGAGTAGGATCCAGGACCGAAGAGGTTGTATTGTCAGCCGTTGGTGTCCCCAGATGTTATTGCAATGTCGCTCAAGTCAGGGATGAAGGTCTGCCCAAGCTGTCAAAGACCTGTGGAGGGACCAGTTGGAGGACCCTCCCTGTAGCTTGGCATTGAAGGCCTTGGAGAGCCAATGCCCTGACTTGCTCCTCACTGACCCCCCGAAGGAAACCCATCTGCTGCACCGAGAGTGGGATCGGTTTCAGGTGCACAGAGGGTTGGTCTACCGAAGGGGCCCCTCTGACGATTCTGAAGAAACATGGCAGCTATTCCTACCTTAAAAACATACAGAGACGGGGGGGCAGGAGGCGGAGCCTAGCGGAGCAGACATGCATTGTTAGAGCTCCACACCGCTGAGGAGAGAAGAGAAGGACAAAGCGGAGCCTGCAGGCTCAAAAGGTATCCATTTGAACCTTTTTGCCCCAGGGAACAAACTGTGAAAGTTTGGGCAGGAAATATGGTACTGGGAGGAAACCGTGGCAGAAATAAAAATCACCTCACAAAGAGCTCACAGGCACTCACTGCAGCTGAAGCAGCTCCAGTCACCTCACAAGATACAGCATCAGGGCGCTCTCACAGACAGAAAATGTCACAGCAAGACTCTCCATTTGAGTCAGATACAGAACAAATCCTCTCACAAACTTCTCCACAAGCCTCCTCAGCATCCCCAGTAATATTATTACAATTTGAAAAGATGCTTCATAAGGCTTTAAAACAAACCTCAGACCAAATAACAAAAAGCCTAACCAAAGAAATAAGAGAGCTGGGAAACCGCACCGCAGCCTTAGAAATAAAAATGGATGAAATAGAAATTACAACCCAAGAAAATATAACAGAATTGGAACAATTAAAAGAAGAGAATTTAATACTTCAAACTAAGCTCGAAGATTCCGAAAATAGAGCCAGACGTTCAAACTTGCACATAAGGGGAATACCTGAAACTGTGACAGACCTGCAATCTACTATTATTGCTCTATTACAAGAACTAAAGCCAGATATCCCTATTGAATGTTTAGAACTGGACAGAGTACACAGAGCCCTCACAGCCAAAAAGAAAGATGGACCCCCACGTGATATAATCACAAAATTTCATTATTACAGAACGAAAGAACAAATACTAATTGCTGCAAGAGAAAAAAAGGAACTTAATTTTCAAGGACACAATTATCACATTTTTGCTGACCTATCCCAACTTACTATTACTAAAAGACAATCCATGAAACCCCAACTAATGGAACTGCAACGCCACAACATTATATATCAATGGGGCTTCCCCTTTTCAGTCAGATTTAACTACCAAGGTACAATTTACAGAAGCAGATCAGCAGATGAACTACAACAAACCCTTTTAAAATTAAATCTGACAGAACCCACAAGCAGCAATTCTCCCACACGCAGAAGAATGGCATCATCTTCACCTTCAGGCAGCACCCAGAAAATTTCAGAACAAAATGGGAATCATCATTCTCACAAAAGAGGCCGTTATGCCACATCATCCATGGACCAAGAAGATTCAATGGACTGACATCCTAATTCCTGATATCTCTTCATTTATTATACTAAGAGATGGTTCTCTTTAAAAAACCTGTATTTATAACTGAATGTAACTGCATTCTGATAGTCACACACTGTGTGGGATCATGTTACATTCCAGTTATATTTCTATATCTGAAGCAATACAACCTCAATTTTATGAGTTAACATATCTAAACAGTTGCATATGAATAAAATATGTAATTGTTTTCTCTAAAAGGGTTAAAATCCCAAAATAATTCAAACTATCTTCATCAATACCAAAGTTATTAACAGTACCTTTCTAACTGAATTATTTAGCCTAGGGCAAGACTAACCATATACAACCACCCTGGAATAAATAATTTCAACAAAAACCATATTCTGCACTCCAATTAATGAAACATCATTTTGATGTCTTTTGACATAGCACTTCTCTCCTGTAAGCGGAAGATCCGTGTACCCCCATTAGCCCTCCTCATTCTCCCAACCATATTATGTGGGAGTGTGATGAAGGCACTTATTTCCCTGAGAGAGATATTTATTCTCTTTCACGGGTAAATTGTGATTACTTGCAAAAAATAATTTATACAATGTATCATCTAATCTCATATGTTTTTTGTTTACTCTTTACTCCAGAATTCACTGGTTTCTCTTCTATCTATTCATCTCTTCAGTCCACACAGGTTGATCTGCACAGTCAGCTCTGCATAACAAAAAGTAAGTCAAAACTATTTGATCTATTGCCATGGCACCACTGAATATACTTTCCCTGAATGTTCAGGGAATAAATGTCCCTCAAAAAAGGACCAAAGCCTTCCGTACTTTCCATAACAAGAAGGCTCACATAGTATGCCTCCAAGAAACACACTTCACCAAAGATTCTACTCCAAAATATATTTCTCCTTTTTATCAACAAATTTACACGGCTTCTGCCTGTACCAAGCTAAGGGGAACTCTAATTGCATTTCACCGATCCACACCATTCACCTTATCATCAGAAATTAAAGACCCAGAAGGTAGATACCTGATACTCATGGGTTATATAATGGATACAGCAATCACGGTGATTTCCTACTACGCTCCTAACAAACAACCTACACCATTCCTCTCACATATATTACAAGTGATTAATACACACAAAATAGGAACAGTGATAATGTGTGGGGATTCGAACCAGGTCCTCCTCCCATTTCTAGATAAATCACCTTTTACACCATCCAAAATAACCCCTAGATTACCTTTTTCTCAACTTCTTTCCAAATACAATCTGGTAGATTCATGGAGAGAAAGTAACCCAATGAAAAAGAAATTCACTTATTTCTCGCACCCTCATCAAACTTTCACCAGAATAGACCATATTTTTCTAACAATAGGAATGATACCAGAAATTATTGCATCAGATATAATTCCGATTCCGTGGTCTGACCATAATGCAGTATACACTACTATAGCCTCAGCCATATCAAAAGCGCATGACCCAACGTGGTACTTACCGGACATAATGCTCAAACACCCACTACATCAGATGGCCATTGAACAAGCTTTAAAGGAATACATATCAATTAATAATACAACAGACACCTCCCCAATAACACTGTGGGAAGCTCATAAGCCTGTCTTGCGTGGTACAATACAAAGACAAATGGCACTATTTAAACGGGAACGCAAAAATCTAGCAAAAAAACTAGAACTCAATTTTAATGCAGCCTACATATCATTTCAAGATAATCCATCTCAGAGTACAAAATCTCATCTGGAAAAATCTAGATTGGAATACGATCTATTTCTCACTGAGTCAGTTGATAAATCCCTCAAACGCTCCAAACACAATTTCTACATGAATACAAACAAACCAGGTACATATTTGGCTCGGGCATTAAATTCAACTAACAAATCTTTCAAACCAATACGTTTGAAATTATCAAAAAATGTTTACACTTGTAATCCAGTTAAAATAGTCCATAAATTTCACTCACATCTCGCAACTTTATACAAGACAAACAATGAATTTAATCCTACAGAGGCTGAATCCTTCTTCTCAAAAATAACCTTACCTGAGTTGTCTCAGAATCCAAAAAGCAGTTTGGATGAGCCTATAACTATAGATGAAGTTGCTAACGCCATAAAAGACCTAAAACTTAAGACCAGGCCCAGACGGCTACTCGGCTTTATACTATAAAACATTCTCAGAAATACTCTCTCCCATTCTCACTGAAACTTTTAACAAACTTCTAGATGGACATTCTTTTCGGCAAGAAACACTAATGGCAATTGTTTGTATGATCCCAAAACCCCTTTCTGATGATACTTCCTGTGTGAATTATCGGCCTATCTCTCTGTTAAACCTCGATATTAAATTATTAGCAAAAATAATAGCAAAACGCCTCAATAGCATTATAGGAAAATTAATACATAGAGATCAAGTAGGCTTCATGCCAAATAGACAGGCAGGCGATAATATACGCAGGGCAGTGTTATTGGCACATATTGCTAAAAAACGGAAAATCCCTTTATGTTTTCTATCTCTCGATATTAAGAGGGCATTTGACACAGTATCCTGGCAATATATGTAATATTCATTACAAAAATGGGGTTTTGGACCCCACTTTTTAACATGGATCAAAGCATTATATAATAAACCCAAAGCCTATATAAAATATGCTGGATACAAATCTGAAGCCTTTAATATCGAAAGAGGTACCCGACAGGGTTGCCCATTATCTCCCTTATTATTTGCCCTTATACTCGAACCCATGGCCCAATACATCAGAACAAACCAAACTATAACTGGCATTGAAGTAGGAGGTATTACACACAAATTATGTATATTTGCAGACGATATATTACTTTTTCTATCATCACCACAGGTCTCTGGTCCTAACTTAATACCAGCTCTTGATGGATTTGCAGCCCTATCCGGCCTTATGATTAATCCTAAGAAATGCCTAGTGCTTAATATTTCACTCACAAACATGGAATTGATCCCGGCTAAGGCTGCACTCCCATTCACATGGGCAGAAAAATCAATCCCATATCTTGGAATTCATTTAACAGCATCTCATTCTGACTTATTCTCAACCAATTATCCTCCTGTATTAAGACAGATCACAAATCTAATAAAACAATGGTCGCAACTTCCTTTATCCTGGATAGGGAAAATTAATGCAATCAAAATGACTATTCTACCCAAATTGCTTTATCTATTCAGAGTCCTCCCTATTCCAATTCCTTCCTATTTTTTGAGAATAGTACAAAAAAGAGCAACTTCGTTTATATGGGGCTCTTCTAAACCACGTATACCTATACACACACTACATCTTCCCAAAAATAAAGGAGGCCTGGGATACCCTAATTTTACTAACTACTACAGAGCAGCACATTTGGCCAGTCTGTCCAAATACCATGCAAAACAGGAAATCCCATTATGGGTATTTATAGAGGCTTCAGAAAATGACCCTCTATTAATATCAAATTTATTATGGCTTGATCCTAAAGACCGCTTTAAAATTCATAATCCCATAACTAAACACTTCTTATCTCTCTGGGATAAACTAAAAACCAAATATCAGTTACAATCTCCACATAATCCTCTCCTTTCTTTTATCAGAAATCCGGCCTTTTATCCGGCATGGATCTACCCAAATTCTTTTAAAGCTTGGACAACATCAGGCATTCAGACACTAAATGACTTCATAGCATCTAAATCATTCCTTTCATTCCCATCGCTTAGAGAAAAATATGATCTACCAAACTCTGAGATATTTAGATATCTCCAAATCAAAAATTTCTATACACCATTCCTAAAGATGGATACACCATTATCCCAATTATCCATTTTTGAATCAATCTGTACAAAAGATCCATTTGCTAAAGGTACAATTTCATCACTTTATAATCAATTATATGGAGTAGCAAATCTTAATAGACCCTCTTACGTTCAGAGGTGGGAGGAGGACCTGGGACAAACTTTAGAAGACACGGACTGGTCTAACATATGGCTCACATCTAAGTCATCTTCACCCAACATCTTAGCACTGGAGACAAATTATAAAGTCCTAACTCGCTGGTACCTTGTACCCGCTAGAGTGGCAAAATATTCACCTAATACCTCAGCTCTTTGTTTTCGAGGATGCCCAGAAATAGGCACACATTTACACATATGGTGGACGTGCCCAGTAATCCAAACCTTCTGGAAGGAAGTCTTCGTGATTGCATCTAAAATATTTAAAAAAATAATACAACCAGATCCATATTTAACCTTACTTAATCTAAAACCGGAATGGTTAACACTCTCTCAATTCAAACTTATGATCCAACTAATAACGGCTGCAAAACAAACAGTGGCCAAGGCATGGAAATCTCCAACATTGGTACTAGCAGAAACAATTCACAGAATGAATAATACAATGTCCCATGCTAAGATGGTAGCCATCGATCAAAATCAAATTCCAAAATTTGAAAAACTTTGGCATCCTTGGATAAAACAACAGTTCCTGTCAAATTTCAATAAATCTGTCCTGTTGCCATGGTAACAGATTAAATGACTTACAGAGACACCCATTCTAAGGCTTCAAAGAGAACTAAAAAGAATAATAATCTGACGAGCGGGACAACCTTGTGGACCATACCTCTACCTTTCAACCCTTTTTCTTCTTTCTCTTTCCTTTTCTCCACCTTACGATTAAAGCTCATTATCAGAATTTATTTGACCTATATACACTCTACTTGTAAACAATATGTATAGTAGGTATAAATCATTTAAATACCTACAAAAGTAACTAAGGAAATGATATATATCTTTAATTTAGGTTTACGTGAACCCAATGTTTAATATTTGAAATTTCATGATATTTACCTATATAAACCCTACTGTAAAACAATGAGCTTACTTTATAGATCCTTGTAAACTTACTTTATGTATCTTTATAACATTGTATACTCAATAAACTTCTTTTGACAAGGAAAAACATACAGAGACTGTATTAACTGCCCTACTGTCAGGAACCATGAATCAGACTGAGACAAAAGTATAGTTAAATCACACTTGTTTAATAATAATAATAATAATAAGGTAAACAGAGTAAGCGTAGTCAAAACAAGCCAGAGTTCAGTAACCAGATTGGGTAGTCAGCCAAGCAAATGTCAGAGAGCCAGAGATAAACGTAGTAGTACAGCAAGCAGGATCAGAAGCCAGAAGGAACGTCAGCCTAGCAAGTCTTCAACAGGAACGCAGGAGAAAGACTCTGTGATGTTGACAAAGGTGAAGGCAGAGATCAAGTGAGCTGGACGACTTGCTGGGTAACTGTGGAGAGAAATGGGAGCTGGCAATTAGCTGACAGCTGAGCGGCCAGCTCAGAGAAGGAAGGGCTGAGCCCAGCCTTGACACCTACATGACAATCATGGCCACCTAGGGACCAAAAGGACTTTTCTCCTGGTGAGGGACCGGTTCTACTGGCCCTGCATGCAGGCTGAAGTTAAGGACTATTGCCACTCCTGCATCAGATGTATCCACAGATGTATCCAAAGGAAGACTTTGCCTCACGAGCTGCCCCAATGGACCATCTTCAGAGTCAAGGACCCATGGAGCTGGTGTGCATTGACATTCTGTGCTTGGAGCCTGATCTGAGCGGGCAGGGAAATATCCTGGTAGTGACTGACCATTTCACTCGGTATGCCCAGGCGTTTTCCACGAGGGACCAACAAGCATCCATGGTGGCCAAGATCTTCGCTGAGAAATTCTTTGTGCACTATGGTCTGTCCCAACGCATCCACTCTGATCAAGGCAGAGATTCAAGAGTAGTCTCATCAAGAGACTTTCAGACCTGTTGGGCATCAGGAAGTCTAAAACCACCCCTTATCATCCTCAAGGGGATCCTCAACCAGAGAGATTCAACTGAACCCTCCTGGATATACTTGGAACTCTAAGTTCAGAACAAAAGCAGCACTGGAGCAAGCATATAGTGGCTATTGTGCATGCTTATAACAGCACCGCCAATGATGCCACAGGTTACTCTACCTATAGTTTGATGTTCGGACCGTAGGCCTGGCTGTCAGTAGACTTGGCCTTCGGCACATCCCTCGACCATACCTTAGCAACTTTCCACAGAGGGTATGTGGATCGCCTGCAGAGACGTCTGAAAACCACCTTTGATAAGGCTCAAGCTGCCTCATATGCCTGAGGACAGAGAAACAAAATAAACTTTGACCTTAGGGTACGAGTGGAGGACCTACAGCCGGATGACAAGGTACTGCTGAGAAACCTGGGTGTCCCTGGAAAGCACAAGTTGGCTAACCTATGTCGTTTGCAAGCATCTGCCCAGACACCCAGTATATCAAATCCGGCCAGAGGGAAGCACAGGCCTGCTGAAGACTTGGCATCACAATCATCTGTTGCCTCTGTCAGAAGCAGTTCATGTGCCACCACAGCCAGATTTACAGTCCACACCCACGGCCTCTCAAAGATCCCAGCCAGTGACTAGATCTCACTCTGTACCCCTTGCTGAAGATGAAAACAGCGAGGATGAAGAGAAAGATTGTCTGTGGCCATCTCACCCCCACCCTCTTTCTTCTCCTCCCAAGGTGACTGAGGTGACTTTCAGGCCAGAGGCTCCTGAGTTTGTACCTCAAAGTCCACCTTTTGAAGAGTTGGAAGACCCTCAATCTTCCCTGTTGACAAGAGACCCCTAAGACTTTCCATCCTTCATTGAGGAAGCTGAAGCTGATATGCAGGAAGAAGAAGAGACCAGTGTGCCTGTAACCCCAGAACCTGAAGAACAGCGAGAGCGAAGGGTTATTCACCCGCCAAAAAGACTAACATATGATACTTTGGGTGAAAGCTCTGAGGAGGTCGTTCTCATTGCAAAAAGGACTCTTGAAGAAACTGACCCTTCCACCGCAGATTTGGTGGTGGACAATCCCAACTCACTGTCAGGGCTGGGCTCAGTCCTTCCTTCTCTGAGCTGGCCACTTAGCTGTCGGATAATTGCCAGCTCCTATCTCTCCACAGTTACTCAGCTGTTGATGACATCCTCCTCGTCAGTCCTGCCTACTTAAGCCGTCCAGTCCAGAGGATCTCTGCCTTCTCCTTGGTCAACATCACAGAAACAATCTCCTGCGATCCTGTTCAAGACTTGCTTTGCTGACATCCCTTCTGGCTCCAGATCCTGCTTGCTGTTCCACTACATTGATCCCTGACTTCTGGCTTGGCTGACTGTCCGTTCCGGTTATTGAACTTTGGCTATGTTTTGACTACGTTTGTTCTTTTTACTTTTATTATTAAACAAGTGTGATTTAACTGTACTTCTGTCTCGGCCTGATTTCTTGGTTTCTGACACTCAGCCCCTGGCACATCTAGCTTGGCCATTCCAGTTAACCCCCCCTCCTATGCTAATTGGTGGGATGTTCCTCTGCCAGGGTTTTATGCAGATGTAAATTGTATGGTTTCCTGTGCACACTAACCTGTTTTTTTTCCGTGTGTATATCAAAAGCATGTAATAGGTCATAGACTCTTTACCTCCTTTGGCGGACCAAAGGTTCTTTGGTGGGGGGGAGTGTGTAGCGGGGGCTACTCTATCACCCATGGTTCCGCACCTCCCACCATTCCTGCCAGCGACCGCCGGACTGAATAGACACAAACACAGGCACTCACTGAGGAAGAGCACGCCTGTCAGTCCCTGTGGGGGATTTCTCCCCCTCCCTCTCCTCTTCCTGTGTCCCTATTGGCAGGGATAGGGAGCCAATCAAGCAGCAGCAGAGGACCACGGCCCACAATATAGCCCCATTGATTCTACAGGGGGTGGAACTACCAAGCCCAGACTGCTTTGCAAGAAGGGGGGGCTAGCTAAAGACTTAAGCTTGTTGGTCTGAGGAGAGATCACCATGAGGCAGGGAGGTGAACGGAGGTGTGGGGAGAGACTACAGGCACCGCTGAAGAACCATGCAAAGAAGGTTCCAGAGACCATCCAGAGACGGTTGAAGATGGATGTACGTTCTGTACCACCTAATATGTCTATTTTTTATGGAATATCTCTGAAATTATGTGAGATCTAAAGTTTAAACCACTTGATCATAGCGGATCTAACGAATATCTATTAGCCTGAATGATTTTTGGTCAGAAAATTTGATAAGGAGGGGGGGGCTAACCCGTCCAAATGTACCACCTAATATCTCTAATTTGATGAGGAATATCTCTGAAATGATGTGAGATCTAACGTTAAAAACACTTGATCTTACCAGATCTAACGAATATCTATTAGCCTGAATGATTTTTGGCCTGAAAATTTGGGGTGTTCCCATTGGATAGTTGCCCCTCCAGTTTTATATATTAATTTTGGTTTTTATTTTATTTTTATGTTATTCTATTTATTGGTATACCGGTATATATTTTATTATAGCCCCCTTTTAAAGGTGAGGAATAGTTTTAATAAAGGTTTATAGGATTTTGACCCCCCTTCTTTTAGGAGGGCTTTAGTACTTGGTGTGTGATTTATCACTGAGAATTGATTGATTCCTTGTTATTTTGGGATTCAATTTTTAGCATATGCTGGGATCTATTTTAAATATAATTATATTCATGTGCATAATTTTTACATTGGTGGTTGATTGTAATACATGTTTTTTATATAAATTCAGCAGGCTGAGACTCATAGTAGTGGCTTATGAGGTGCGGTATGGTGTCTTCTGGATTGCGCAGCTCTGTCCTTGATTAATAATGTTTAGGGTACATATATATACATTATGTATCTCAAATGGGTTATTAATGCCAGATAACAACAATTTATTTTAGGTTATTGTGAATAATCATTAGCGTCATAGGTTGCTATAATTCCCCCACAGCTGTAACCTATCACTGGTTCTTCTTATGCTGTTCGTTGAAGTAATGCGTAAGTGTAGCCTATTACTAGAGCGGTCAGCGGTCCTAGCAAAATGGCCGCCGTTTACAGGTGTAGCCTATCACTAGAGCTGTTGGCGGTCCTAGGCAAAATGGCCGCCGTCAGCATATATATAGCACACAAAGCGTCCGTCCAATGAGATCCCCCAGAGGAAGGCACGTGATCCCTGTGCCGAATTCGCGTCGGGGAGGGATAGGACGGAGCTGTCAGCAAAGGAGCAGAGGAAGTACACCACACCGCACGCCGTACAAGCTTTTGTTTTGTATACTACACTCTGGAAAGGCTGGTGCACTCACGCACTTGTATATTGTTAGTACCCTCCTGGTGGGAATTTTTAATTTACTTTTAATAAATCCTTGGCTATATCACACTATGGAGCTTTTTCTTTCTTTTATGTGAAACCACTGATGTCATCTGAGAGGGTTGGAGTTTACAACAGCATACCCTGAATGAGCCCAGGAGTGGCTCCAATGCGTGTTTAGACACCGTTTAATTACCGTGTCACACGCTTAGAGGTGAGCGCAAGCACGATTGGGGGGTCACAGGAGAGCACTGGAGCATGCTTTATTGTGTACACCATTAAGGAGGAGCATGATGGACACTCATTTTTATGGACAATATATATTTCCACTTCACGTTTTGTTATCAATGAGCTGATTTTTATTCGGATGTGGACACTTGATTGCTACACAATTAGCACCTGGATTTTATACTTATAGTCATATGCATTTATTATTTTCCTTTTTGCATGTTGCACTTTATAGTATACTTTCACAAAAGGACTGCATTTATTATACGGATTTATGTGTATTGGCCCTTTTTTGGTTTTACTATATTGAATTTTTTCAGCACAGTTCTGTATTGTATTTTGTAGCAATTGTTATATATTTTATTTTCAGCGCAGACACAATTACTCTTATCATTTTGGTATGTACACAAAATGAAACGTGGTCAGTGTTTGCAGCTTATCTGTAATTGATATACATTCCAGGGGCATTAATCCATCTGTGGCTCGCAAGACCTTCACATAACTGGACTTCCACACTTTCTTCTTTACAGGGATGGATTTAGGTTACAATTTCTGTTTCCACATATTTACTTCATTCTTTTTATCACGTTGGACTTCAATATTCATTTTTCATTTTTTGGGTATTCGATTGTTTAGTACTTTATATGCATCACTCTTGTATTATTGGTTTTAGCTCTATATTTCTTGCACTTTCTGATTTGAATATTTATCACCTTCTTGTGTAGCCGCTGTTTCGTTTTCTTTTTTATTGGTTTGCGCCGTATTATTATACTTTCCACTTTGTATATTTACTATGGGCCAGTCGTCAGGTGGGGCTTCGTCAGGTGGGCCCCTAAATCTCTCATTTTTCTTCACCCACTTGCCGATCGGCTCACGCAGATATACTGCGGCAGAAGGGCTCGTACAGGCAGAATCACGTATCTGTACGTTGCCCCTTAAGAGGAGGCCTGCGGGCGCCCGCGGCGAGCTCCGTGAGTGTGTTCGCGGGTTCCGCGGACTCGATGTCTATCTGCGATCGTCTCACGGAGAGGAAGAACGGGGGAGTTGCTGATGTAAACAAACATCTCCCCGTTCTGCCTAGTGATCTGTAATCAGGAGCGGTGATCAGTGACGTGTCACACATAGCCCCTCCCCCCACAGTTAGAATCACTCTCTAGGACACATGTAACCCCTTCACTGCCCCCTAGTGGTTAACCCCTTCACTGCCAGTGTCATTTACACAGGAATCAGTGCATTTGTATAGCACGGATCGCTGTTATAAATGACAATGGTCCCAAAAATGTGTCAAAAATGTCCGATGTGTCCGCCATAATGTCGCAGTCCTGATAAAAATCGCTGATCGCCGTCATTACTAGTAAAAAAAAAGTATATTAATAACAATGCCATAAAACTATCCCCTATTTTGTAGACGCTATAACTTTTGCGCAAACCGATCAATAAACGCTTATTGCTGGGTTTTTTTAACAAAAATATGTGGAAGAATACGATCGGCCTAAACTGAGGAAAAAAAATTTTTTTTAATATATTTTTGGGGGATATTTATTAGAGCAAAATGTAAAAAATAATGCGTTTTTTTCAAAATTGTCTTTTTTTGTTTACAGCGCAAAAAATAAAAACCGCAGAGGTGATCAAATACCACCAAAAGAAATCTCTATTTGTGGGGGGAAAAAAAGGGCATCAATCTTGTTTGGGAGCCGCGTCGCATGACCGTGCAATTGTCAGTCAAAGCGACGCGGTGCCGAATCGCAAAAAGTGCTCCGGTCAGGAAGGGGGGTAAATTCTTTCGGGGCTGAAGTGGTGAAAAGCAAAAGATACATTTTAATTTTCTTTACTATGAGCCGGTCGTCAGGTGGGGCTTCTATTGGTCCCCCCAAAGACCCCAAATCTCTCATTTATCTTTAAAAACAAAATATAAAAAAATATATATATACTAAGTATGGCCCGGAAACCAGAATGATGCTGCTCCGGTCCTCCAAGGGCATAGAAAGGAATGGCGGCCATCTTGGCCTCACTCTTCTCCACACCCATCTACCGGGTCATGGGATCGTTCCCGAGCTTCACCGATCGGTCAGCAATGCCCGGGAACGACCGGGAAGTAGCAGGAGGGGAGGGGGCCACCCCTCCCATCGCGAATCCTCCCGCGGGACCACTTTATTCGGGAAAGGGAATCGCCTATAGTAAAATAAAATCCCGGGATTGTGGCTGCTGTCCGAACACTGGGAATTAACATCAAATAAATGACGTATTTTTACTATAGACAAGTGATGACAACCCCTCCCCCCCCCCCCCCTGAGAGATCTAAACCTCCGAACAGCCGGAATTGGGGGTCAGTGTGAGAAATATGTCCGGCGTCATGTTTTATTATCTCACAACTATGTGCTGTATATGTGTTTATGTATCTTTATCTCTGATCTTCTACAAAATGCCATTGTAGCTGCTGTTCTATGTAAGACATGCCGCCTTTCTTTTCTACCTAGAAGGTTTTATTGGTTCATAAGCAGAAGAAATTAAAGTAGAACTCTAGGAAAAGCTTTTTTATTATTATTATTTTATATAGAGTAAGGGGGGGTATAACCCCCATCAGTTCCCTTCACTTCCTGTATACCATAGCTAAAACAGGACGTGAGAGGAAATCCCTCGCAAATGATGGGGAATCCCCCCTCCCCCCAGGTCACCAGTAGAAGATTTCACCTCTATTACTTTTCTGGGGACAACCCAAAATTTGGGATTTTCCTTTCACTTTGAATGATAATGTTAAAAACATAGAGCTCCCAACTGTCCCGGATTTGGCGGGACTGTCCCGGATTTGGAGGGACTGTCCCGGATTTGGAGGGACTGTCCCGGATTTGGAGGAATGTCCCTCTGTCCCTCTTTTTGATCTGGTCTATATAGATGTATATAAAATGCTCTTTTTATCTATCAAAAAGTGTTTTCCAGAGCTAAACCTTTCATCTGATTTCTAAATTGCTGCATTTGTAAATTCCAGAAGCCAATATAAAGGAATAGAAAAGAAAAAGTGTAGCGCTAATGCATGGAAAGTGAAACCATAACAAATGACAGAAAAAAGGCAATAAAGCCAATGGTCAATAATAATGAAAGAATAAAAATGATGAAATATAAACATAAAATTAGGAGCGTATATAACTATCTATATGCAATAAACCCAGTGACTGGGGGGAGGCATCATACCAAAAACCAAAGTGAAAAATAAATATCAAAATGTGATAATGAGTCCCAAATATATGAAAAACTTCATGTGAAGATCCTGACGGTGAGCAAAGTATAAACTTGAAGTGAAGAGATACCACCACCGAACATAAGGAGGCTTACAAGAACATTTGAACCCGAAAGAACATATGTTCAGTGGGTCAAACAAGCTTGTGTTGTATGGACAACCAATATAAATATTGGTTGTCCATGCAAAATAGCGCTATTGGAATAAAAAATGGCGGCAGTGGGGTCCCACTGACGCGTTTCGTCTCCTTGGACATCACCCTCCAGATGATGTCCAAGGAGATGAAACGCGTCGGAAAGGACCCCACTGCCACCACTTTTTATACCAATAGCGCTATTTTATCTGCTCAAATATGAGTTTTTTCTACTCTCAATAAATTTTATTGTATATTTTACAGAATCACGCTATGTGGCCCTTTTTGTTCTCCCTATTTTAACCCACCTGCCATCCATGCATACCAGGTCATCATTTCTATGAGATGCACCATTCTGTGGACGGCCGTGAGTTCCTATTGGTGTTTCCAGAGGATTCCATGTTCATATTGGTTGTTGTTTGACCCACTGAACATATGTTCTTTCGGGTTCAAACGTTCTTGTAAGCCTCCTTATGTTCGGTGGTGGAATCTCTTCACTTCAAGTTTATACTTTGCTCACCGTCAGGATCTTCACATGAAGTTTTTCATATATTTGGGACTCATTATCACATTTTGATATTTATTTTTCACTTTGGTTTTTGGTATGATGCCTCCCCCCAGTCACTGGGTTTATTGTATATAGATAGTTATATACGCTCCTAATTTTATGTTTATATTTCATCATTTTTATTCTTTCATTATTATTGACCATTGGCTTTATTGCCTTTTTTCTGTCATTTGTTATGGTGTCACTTTCCATGCATTAGCGCTACACTTTTTCTTTTCAATTTTAGTGCATTTATCCAATTTGTTAGCTGCTTCTTTTTTAGGCAGCGCAGAATTATTTATTACACAATATGAAGGAATAATGGTGGTGAAAAAAGCCCTTGTGGGTTTAACCAATCTTGTTTTTTTTATACGATTCTCCTTTAAGGGGGCGTGGCAAGGGGTGTGTCCTATACCTGCTTACTTTTGCTGATAGGTGTCCCTCATTCCCATCTCAAAAAGTTGGGAGGTGTGGTAAACAAGACAAATGGAGAGGGGGGAGGGGAATCTCCCTAAAGGGGGTGCAGACAGCAATAAAAACCGATAGGGGTTCTAATCCCTCTCCACTCCATCCAAAACTGCCTTTAGTTGTCCTTTAGACAGTAGAAATGTTGTCACAATCATCAATCTTGTAGATCAGGATGTTACAGATGGGCTTTAACTAGTGCTATACACTTAGAGGCCACCCTATAGCAGATATACTCCTGCACAGAACAACACACATATATATATATATACAGGGGAACCTCGGATAACGAGTATAATCCGTTCCAGGAGATGCTCGTAATCCAAAGCACTCGCATATCATTGAAGTCGATGGAAACGAAAATCATTTGTTCCACATTGACTTCAATGGGATGCAACACCACATGTGGCCAGAGGTGGGAGGGGGCAGCAGAGCGCCTCGGAAACGGCTGGAAAGGCCCGAGGACACCTCGGCTGACCTCAGAAAGACTTCCTACCCGAGGTCAGCCGAGGTCAGCCGAGGTCAGCCGAGGTGTCCTCGGGCCTTTCCGTGCATTTCCCTCCCCCCACCTCAGGCCAAACGCGGTACTGCACACCGCTCTGGTTGGAATCGCGCTCGTTTTGTGAGACAACTCTCGCAAACTGAGTTACGCTTTTTAAAAATACAGTGATCGTATTGTGAAACGCTCGTTAGCCGCGTTACTCGCAATCCGAGGTTCCACTGTATATATATATATATGATTCTGCACTTTTGCTTAGGGGGCGCACGCGCACACGCCGTCGGGCCGCTTCTACTGTGATTACTCAGCGGGTTCCAGGTACTGGATGTCCGTCTGCACTCACCGATCGTCAGGCAGAGACACAGAGCAAAGTGCTGCCTATGTAAAGAAGGCTCCGATCTGACGAGGGGGGGAGGGGGAGTATTGGATTTTGTGCCCATCACTTCTCTTAGTACCACACACACACACTACACATAAACACTGGTTAGGTACACAGGTAACCCTTTGATCGCTCCTAGATGTCTAACCCCTTCCCAATCATTAGTACAGTGACAGTGCATAGTTTTAGCACTGATCACTGTATAAGTGTCACTGGTGTGTAATATCGCCGTCTCGCTAGAAGTCGCTGATCGCCGCTATTAGTATAAAAAAAAGTATAAATCCCGTCGATTGTAGAGATTATACCTTTTGCACTTATTGGGAATTTTTATTTACTAATAATATGTAGCAGAATAAATATCGGCATAAATTTAGGAAGAAATCCGATTTTTTTGCAAACATTTTTTTATTGGATGTTCTAAAGCAGAAGAAAAAATATTGTTGTTTTTTTTTTAATTAATTTAATTTTTTTGTTTATAGCGCAAAAAATAAAAACCGCAGAGATGATCAAATATCACCAAAAGAAAGCTCTATTTGTGAGAACAAAGGACGTCCGTTTTATTCGGGTACAAAGCCGCACGACCGCGCAATTGTCAGGTAAAGTAGAGCTGGGGCCTATCGCAAAATATGGCCTGGTCATGAAGGGGGGGGGGTAAAACCTTCCAGAGCTGAAGTGGTTAAAGAGACAGTACAGATGACGTCACAATCGACAATCTACACAAAAAGACCGTCCTGTACAAAGTATTCATACCCCCTGACATTTCCCACATTTTGTTACAACCAAAAACATAAATGTAATTTATTGGGATTTTATGTGATGGACCAACACAAAGTGTCACATAATTGTGAAGTGGAAGGAAAATGATAAATGATACAAATAAATATGTGAAAAGTGTGGGGGGGGGAGGGGCATTTGTATGGCGCCCCCCGGAGTCAATACTTTGTAGAACCCCCTTTCTCTACAAGTCTTTTTGGGGATGTCTCTACCAGCTTTGCACATCTAGAGAGGACATTTCTGCCCATTCTTCTTTGTAAAATATCTCAAGCTCTGTCAGATTGGATGGAGAGCGTCTGTGAACAGCAATTTCCAAGTCTTGTCACAGATTCTCAATGTGATTTAGGTCTGGACTGTGACTGGGCCATTCTAACACATGAATATGCTTTGATGTAAACCATTCCATTGTAGTTCTGGCTGGATGTTTCGGGTCGTTGTCCTGCTGGAAGGTGAACCTCCCCCCCAGTCTCAAGTCTTTTGTAGACTCTAACAGGTTTTCTTCTAAGATTGTCCTGTATTTGTCTCCATCCATCTTCCCATCAACTCTGACCAGCTTCCCTGTCCCTGCTGAAGAAAACCATCCCCACCGCATGATGCTACCACCACCATGTTTCACGGTGGGGATGGAGTGTTCAGGGTGATGTGCAGTGTTAGTTTCCCCCACACATAGCGTTTTACTTTTAGGCCATAAAGTTGAATTTTGATCTCCTCTGACCAGATCACCTTCTTCCACATGTTTGCTGTGTCCTCCACATGGCTTCTCACAAACTACAAACAGGACTTCTTATGACTTTCTTTCACCAATGTCTTTCTTCTTGTCACTCTTCCATAAAGGGCAGATTTGTGGAGAACACGACTAATAGTTGTCCTGTGGACAGATTCTCCCACCTGAGCTGTGGATCTCTGCAGCTCCTCCAGAGTTACCATGGACCTCTTGGCTCTTCTCTGATGAATGCTCTCCTTGCCCGGCCGGTCAGTTTAGGTGGACGGCCATGTCTTGGTAGGTTTGCGGTTGTGCCATACTCTTTCCATTTTCCGATGATAGATTGAACAGAGCTCCGTGAGATGGTCAAAGCTTGGGAGATTTTTTTATAACCTAACCCTGCTTTATACTTCTCCACAACTTTATCCCTGACCTGTCTGGTGTGTTCCTTGGCCTTCATGATGCTGTTTGTTCACTAAGGTTCTCTAACAAGCCTCTGAGGGCTTCACAGAACAGCTGTATTTATACTGAGATTAAATGACACACAGGTGGACCCTATTTACTAATTAGGGGACTTCTGAAGGCAATTGGTTCCTCTAGATTTTAGTTATCAGAGTAAAGGGGGCTGAATACAAATGCCCCTCCCCCCCCACACTTTTCACATATTTATTTGTATCATTTATCATTTTCCTTCCACTTCACAATTATGTGACACTTTGTGTTGGTCTATCACATAAAATCCCAATAAAATACATTTACGTTTTTGGTTGTAACAAAATGTGTGGAATCGCAAGGGGTATGAATACTTTTTCAAGGCACTGTATACTGCTACAGGGCGCAGAATCACGTATATATATGTGTGTGTGATTCTGCACTTCCACTTAGGGGGCGCACATGCGTGCCAGCGCCTGCCTGACTCACAGCAGAAGCAATTCTATGGGTTCCAGGCAGTAGGTGATCGCCGGCACCGGCCGATCGTGGTGTAGAGACACAGAACGGATCTCTGTAAACAAGGAGGATTTCTGTTCTGACGGGGGGGGGGTAATGGATTTTTTTTCTCCCTGCAGGGAATAAATTTCATCACTTCCCATAGTCACCTCCCACATCCCATAGCTGTTTAACGCATTCTCAGCCAGTGTCATTAGTACAGTGACAGTGCATATATATATATATATATATATATATATAGTGTCAGATTGTCCGCCGCAATGTCGTTGGTCGCCGCCATTACTAGTTTAAACCAAAAATATCCAGTATATATATCCCATAATTTGTAGACAATATAACTTTTGCACAGACCAATCAAGATACGCTTACTGGGATTTTTTTTTTTACCAAAAATATGTAGCAGAATAAATATTGGCCTAAATTTATGAGGAAATCAGATTTTTTTTCATGTGTTCATTGGATGTGTGTTAAGGTTGAATATGTTTTTATTGATTTTCAAAGAAAACAACAGGGGGTAGAGAATGAAGAAAAGGAGGGGGTGATAAGTAAATACCTCCATGTACAGGGGAACCTCGGATTACGAGTATAGTCTGTTCCAGGAGATGCTCGTAATCCAAAGTACTCTCATATCAAAGCCAATTTCCCCATTGAAGTCAATGGAAACCAAGATAATTTGTTCCGCATTGACTTCAATGGTATGCAATACCGCATGTGGCCAGAGGTGAGGGGGGGCGCCGGAGAGCCTCGGAAATGGCCGGAAAGGCCTGAGGACACTTCGGCTGACCCTGGCAAACCTCGGGAAGACTCCATTCCCAAGGTTTGCCGAGCTGTCCTCTGGCCTTTCCGTGCATTTCCGAACGGCGCCCCCTCTCTTGTCTTTTATACTCTGGAGCTCCTGATGGATTTTTGCTTCCAATCCTCTTGTGGAGGCCGCCATTTGTGGATGGACATTTTATGGTCACATGGCTAGAATCTTTTTATATGGACTATAAACTGTGAAGGACTTATGAATAAATGGTTGTGAATCATTTGAGTTTCCATTATTTCTTATGGGGAATTTCGCTTTGATATACAAGTGCTTTGGATTACAAGCATGTTTCCCGAATGAATTACGCTCACAATCCAAGGTTTTACTGTCTAAAAAATAAATTCTCTATTCTTCATGGCTGACTTCCCACTACTTCCTTGTGTATTTATAGTGTCTGAAGTACGACAGATACAACTTCTTCCTTTGTCACTCCAGGGGGATAAAATGGAGAAGTCGATTGGCCGCCATCTGTAGCACTGAAAGCTTTTCATCTGAAGCCAATACATGAGGCCTCCATACAATGTACAGGAAGTCAGCTCTGGATTGGACATCTTTTCCTCCATCACCGGCTCCATCCAACTCCCAGAAGTGAGGGAACTCTGTGGAGCTTACACAGTGCTGAAACCTTTCCCCAAGGCCACATGAAGGCTCTCCACCAATCACCAAAGATGTCACATGGGAGGAAGGGGAGGGGTCACATTCAAAAAGGGCGATCATTCTGCCTTAGTACCCGCCCACCTTAGGGGTGTTCTGGATACTCCTACTGCTTTCTCCAAATGTAACATACAACATGGAGAGCAGGACCCATGGCGACCCAGAGAACTTCAGATTTATGAGGTCACCATAACGTGTACAGGAAGTCACCTCTGAGCTCTGGAATGGACATTTATTAGTTTTCCATGTAGTCCATCCAGCCACCCGAAATGATGGGAGAGAACCTTGTGGAGCTTACACGGTGCCATTAGTTCCATTATTTTTAGTACATTGGCTGATCTTAGTGCAGAAATTCACCAACCCTCTCCACCTCCATACTCTAACGTCCATAATTTCCACCTCCACCTCTACAGATACTACAATGTCCAAAATTTCTGGCTCCAGCGCTGGCAGCATCATTCATTTTGGGAAATTTCAAATCCAGATTCTTAAGAGGTCTAGCACTGAAGCCACCTCCTCCCCCCACCCATGATTCTGCAGCCCTCTGTCTGTTGTAAAGCCCTGTGCCTCCTCTGCTACCTTTATTATACTGATTGGAAAGAGCTTTTGATCCCACACCCCCCCCCCAGTCCACCCAATCTCAGACCTCATCCTGCACCCAATCTCAGACCTGATCCTGCACCCAATCTCAGACCTGATCCTGCATCCAATCTCAGACCTGATCCTGCACCCAATCTCAGACCTGATCCTGCACCCAATCTCAGACCTCATCCTGCACCCAATCTCAGACCTGATCCTGCAACAAATCTCAGACCTGATCCTGCACCCAATCTCAGACCTCATCCTGCACCCAATCTCAGACCTGATCCTGCAACAAATCTCAGACCTGATCCTGCACCCAATCTCAGACCTGATCCTGCACCCAATCTCAGCCTGAGCCCAATACCAGGACCCAAGCCTGATCCCAACCACCGCATGCTCTTCACTTTTAACTTATGTTGTGACTGATAAGGCCAGAGAGCTGTGCTGTCATTCACAAAAACACAAGCCCACAACACACAGCAATCTACTACACTATTAGCTGGTGTAGTCTGTAGTGTATTCCGTGGCTTAGCGTAGTCTTCAGTGTAGTCTTTGGTGTGATCTCTGGCATGATCTCCAGCATAGTATTCAGTGTAATATCTGGTGTGGTCTCTGGCATGGTCTTCAGTGTAGTCTTTGGTGTGGTCTCTGGCATGGTCTCCAGCATAGTCTTCAGTGTAATCTCTGGTGTGGTCTCTGGCATGGTCTTCAGTGTAGTCTTTGGTGTGGTCTCTGGCATGGTCTCCAGCGTAGTCTTCAGTGTAATGGCTGGTGTGGTCTCTGGCATGGTCTTCAGTGTAGTCTTTGGTGTGGTCTCTGGCATGGTCTTCAGCGTAGTCTTCAGTGTAATCTCTGGTGTGGTCTCCAGTGTAGTCTTCAGTGTAATCTCTGGTGTGGTCTCCAGCGTAGTCTTCAGTGTAATCTCTGGTGTGGTCTCTGGCATGGTCTCCAGTGTAGTCTTCAGTGTAATCTCTGGTGTGGTCTCCAGCGTAGTCTTCAGTGTCATCTCTGGTGTGGTCTCTGGCATGGTCTCCAGCGTAGTCTTCAGTGTAATCTCTGGTGTGGTCTCTGGCATGGTCTCCAGCGTAGTCTTCAGTGTAATCTCTGGTGTGGTCTCTGGCATGGTCTCCAGCGTAGTCTTCAGTGTAATCTCTGGTGTGGTCTCTGGCATGGTCTTCAGCGTAGTCTTTGGTGTGGTTCCTGGCATAGTCTCCAGCGTAGTCTTCAGTGTAATCTCTGGTGTGGTCTCTGGCATGGTCTCCAGTGTAATCTCTGGTGTGGTCTCTGGCATAGTCTCCAGTGTAATTTCTGGTGTGGTCTCTGGCATGGTCTCCAGTGTAATCTCTGGTGTGGTCTCTGGCATAGTCTCCAGTGTAATTTCTGGTGTGGTCTCTGGCATGGTCTCCAGCGTAGTCTTCAGTGTAGTCTCTGGCGTAATCTTTATTGTGGTCTCTGGTGTGGTTTCTGGTGTAGTCTCTGGCTTAGTGTCCAGCGTAGTCTTCAGTGTGGTCTCTGGCATGGTCTTCAGTGTAGTCTTTGGTGTGATCTCTGGCATGGTCTTCAGTGTAGTCTTTGGTGTGGTCTCTGGCATGGTCTCCGGCGCAGTCTTCAGTGTAATCTCTGGTGTGGTCTCTGGCATGGTCTTCAGTGTAGTCTTTGGTGTGATCTCTGGCATGGTCTCCAGCGTAATCTTCAGTGTAATGTCTGGTGTGGTCTCTGGCATGGTCTTCAGTGTAGTCTTTGGTGTGGTCTCTGGCATGGTCTCCAGAGTAGTCTTCAGTGTAATGTCTGGTGTGGTCCCTGGCATGGTCTTCAGTGTAGTCTTTGGTGTGGTCTCTGGCATGGTCTCCGGCGCAGTCTTCAGTGTAATCTCTGGTGTGGTCTCTGGCATGGTCTTCAGTGTAGTCTTTGGGGTGATCTCTGGCATGGTCTCCAGCGTAGTCTTCAGTGTAATGTCTGGTGTGGTCTCTGGCATGGTCTTCAGTGCAATCTCTGGTGTGGTCTCTGGCATGGTCTCCAGCGCAGTCTTCAGTGTAATCTCTGGTGTGGTCTCTGGCATGGTCTCCAGCGTAGTCTTCAGTGTAATCTCTGGTGTGGTCTCTGGCATGGTCTTCAGTGTAGTCTTTGGTGTGGTCTCTGGCATGGTCTCCAGCGTAGTCTTCAGTGTAATCTCTGGTGTGGTCTCTGGCATGGTCTCCAGCGTAGTCTTCAGTGTAATCTCTGGTGTGGTCTCTGGCATGGTCTTCAGTGTAATCTCTGGTGTGGTCTCTGGCATGGTCTCCAGCGCAGTCTTCAGTGTAATCTCTGGTGTGGTCTCTGGCATGGTCTCCAGCGTAGTCTTCAGTGTAATCTCTGGTATGGTCTCTGGCATGGTCTCCAGCGTAGTCTTCAGTGTAATCTCTGGTGTGGTCTCTGGCATGGTCTCCAGTGTAATCTCTGGTGTGGTCTCTGGCATGGTCTCCAGTGTAATCTCTGGTGTGGTCTCTGGCATGGTATCCAGTGTAATCTCTGGTGTGGTCTCTGGCATGGTCTCCAGTGTAATCTCTGGTGTGGTCTCTGGCATGGTCTCCAGTGTAATCTCTGGTATGGTCTCTGGCATGGTCTCCAGCGTAGTCTTCAGTGTAATCTCTGGTGTGGTCTCTGGCATGGTTTCCAGTGTAATCTCTGGTGTGGTCTCTGGCATGGTATCCAGTGTAATCTCTGGTGTGGTCTCTGGCATGGTCTCCAGTGTAATCTCTGTTGTGGTCTCTGGCATGGTTTCCAGCGTAGTCTTCAGCGTAGTCTCTGGCGTAATCTTTATTGTGGTCTCTGGTGTGGTTTCTGGTGTAGTCTCTGGCTTAGTGTCCAGCGTAGTCTTCAGTGTAGTCTCTGGTGTGGTCTTGGCATGGTCTCCAGCATAGTCTACTTCTCTACTCTCAACCAAACTGTCCGTACCCCCCATGGGGTGTTCCCTCCCACCTGTCCGTACCCACCCCTTATGAGGTATGCCCACTCTCCATGGACTTTCCCTGCTCCTATGGACTGTCCCCACCCCCTATGGTGTGTATCCTTCCACCTCTTTGTTCCTGCCCCCCCCCAAATGGCCTGTTCCTACCTGTGTGTGTTTTCAACCCCCTCACCCCCCCATAGGGTGCCCAATGACTGTTAACGGCCTGTTCCCAACTCTATGGGCTGATTCCTCCTACCTCTGTGTATTCTCACCCCCCCTCCCCATGGCATTTGCCTTCCCCCTATAGGGTGTCCATGGATTGTCCCCACCTCCTTTATGGCAAAAAAAAAAGACGATAGCAGCGCTAAGACTGATAAGAGTGTGAATAAAATAATTAGTGAGCATCAATGTTAAACGTTAATATATGAATCACTCAATTAATAGTTAACAATATCTATATCGTGAAAAACCTTATCCCTAGGGGTACAAATAAATTGAAGGATTAATTATTAAATAGGTATTAAATATAGGATAATCGAAGAAATATTCAAAATTGTGCAAAAGTATAAAGTTCAAATATGATGGAAGTAATTCCGTGACAAATCCACCACCGCATCCAAGAAGTGACCACCATAAGAAATGCAGGCTTACCAAACAGAAAGCAAAGGGAGCTTGTGACCTTAAACCCGGTCAGGGCCTTTATCCCAAGGCAGGCAGGTAACTCTGAGTGCCAAACTGGTCTTAGGGACAGAGCGGGTGTCTCAGGGAAATTCAGCGTTCATCAGATGATAGGAATGATCAGCTAACTCTCTCAGGCCAGAGACCTCCAACATGCCGTCCAGAAACTGGGACAGGTAGACGCTGCCTACACAGAGACCTCCGACATGCCGTCCAGAAACTGGGACAGGTAGACGCTGCCTACACAGAGACCTCCGACATGCCATCCAGAAACTGGGACAGGTAGACGCTGCCTACACAGAGACCTCCGACATGCCGTCCAGACACTGGGACAGGTAGACGCTGCCTACACAGAGACCTCCGACATGCCGTCCAGACACTGAGACAGGTAGACGCTGCCTACACAGAGACCTCCGACATGCCGTCCAGAAACTGGGACAGGTAGACGCTGCCTACACAGAGACCTCCGACATGCCATCCAGAAACTGGGACAGGTAGACGCTGCCTACACAGAGACCTCCGACATGCCGTCCAGAAACTGGGACAGGTAGACGCTGCCTACACAGAGACCTCCGACATGCCGTCCAGAAACTGGGACAGGTAGACGCTGCCTACACAGAGACCTCCGACATGCCGTCCAGGCAGCGTCTACCTGTCCCAGTTTCTGGACGGCATGTCGGAGGTCTCTGGCCCGAGAGAGTTAGCTGATCATTCCTATCATCTGATGAACGCTGAATTTCCCTGAGACACCCGCTCTGTCCCTAAGACCAGATTGGCACTCAGAGTTGTACCCCTAGGGGTAAGGTTTTTCACGATATAGATATTGTTAACTATTAATTGAGTGATTCATATATTAACGTTTAACATTGATGCTCACTAATTATTTTATTCACACTCTTATCAATCTTAGCGCTGCTATTGTCTCTTTTTTCTTTATAATATTGGGTGTATCTCACTTATAGCAGCAGCTGTACATGGTTTGTTGTTGTGATATAGCGCGGTAATTTACTTTTCTTTCCTTTATGGCAACCATTCCCACAGTTTCCACCCCCTATGAGGTGCCAACTCCGACTTCTGTGTATTCCCACACCTCCTGAACTGCGCCAGCCTCCATATGGGTGTGTCCCCACCCCCCATAACCCCCCCCCCACACACAGACTGTCCCTGCCCCTTTGAAGTGTACCCTCCCACCTCTATATGTTCCCCCATAGACTGTCCTCACCAACTTCTGTGTTCCCACCCCCTATAGTCTGTCCCGCCCCCTATGGGGTGTCTGCTGCCACCTCAGTGTGTTCCTGTTCCTCCTGTTACATTCACCATAAAATAAACAATATGGTTGGTGTCCCTCAACAGGTGCTGACCCAGGAACTCCAGGCAGAGATCTCAACCATAGATAGTCTGTCAGGTGGACCTCCAGCAGCTATGAAACACTGAAATATCACCTCTGGGTGGAGTGACCCTTTAAAAATGAAATGTATTTATATTTTATTATTACAAAAATGAATCCTGAAATGTCCCTCCCCCATTGTGGGTGGCTCCACCCAGTGTCAAGCCTGCTGTCTCCAGCACACCAGTGAGGTCTCTCCTCTGGATGGACACTCGTAGGTTGGAGAAGCTGGAGGTCTTGATGAGGTTGTAGTAGGAGAAGGTTCTTTTCGGGTGGTGTCAGGAAGATGGCTCCTCTCTTCTATGATTTGCCCAGTGTCCAGCCTGTTGGGTTCACCAGTCAATTCCTGGTACACCAGTGAGGTCTCTCCTCTGGGTGGGCACTTGTAGGTTGGAGAAGCTGAAGGTCTTGCTGTGGTTGTAGCAGGAGAAGGTTCTCTTTGGGATGGTGACAGGAAGATGGTTGGCCCATTGTCCTGCCTGGAGGGAGCACTGTGTATATACCAGTCTATCCCAGGTACACCAGTGAGGTCTCTCCTCTGGGTGGGCACTTGTAGGTTGGAGAAGCTGAAGGTCTTGCTGTGGTTGTAGCAGGAGAAGGTTCTCTTTGGGATGGTGACAGAAAGATGGTTGGCCCATTGTCCTGCCTGGAGGGAGCACTGTGTATATACCAGTCTATCCCAGGTACACCAGTCTCTCTTCCTGGTGGGCATAGCATCAAAGGGGGCACCTCTATATTAATGACCGTGGTTTTGGAATGGGACGTCTAACCAGGTCATATAGGTGTGATGGTGAGATGCAAATATTTCCTCAATGTCATTGATAGGTTCAAACATCTCACCAACTCTAAAAGTGGTGAGGAGCATCTCCCCCTCTATGAAGAGTATCCGGACATTTTTAATGCGATGATTGACATGCTCAACAAAATGAAAACCATCGCTGGAGAAAAGGCGGCCATGGAGGCTGAAATGAAGGCCATGGAGGAGCGGGTGACCTCCATAATGGGGACTGATGAGGGTAAGTCTCTTCGGAATTCTTCAAATATGTTTATTAAAGAATTTTTTCCAATCAGGAAAAGAAATAGACATAGACAGAAAAGAAAAAATATCGTAAAGATACAGTAATACACCAGTGGTCTGTTACATCACTCTGATAAGCATAACAGTCATATATTTTCCCCTTAAAATGTTCCCACTCTATCTGCAGAGAAATTAACCTGTGATATCTTAGAGCTGCATTTAATTCTTGGATCTATTTTTGTAATCTGTGAACATATCCACCACTGTGCAATATTGCTATATACCATAGATAATATGCTCCGAATAGTTGTTTACCTCTGCATACTTCCCAATTCCTTTGTGTAAATGGAAAATCGTTTATTTTCTGAATACTAGACCACTATTTGGTAAGAAACCATAAATACCTAAAACACATAAAGAGAATAGAAAGACTACGAGAAGAAGAAGAAGGGGGGGGGGAGGGAGGTGCATGCTCGACGCAGGGGCGATGGACCGACTCAGGATCCCATCCTGCCCAAGAGCCCCATCTAAGGGATTCTCAAGAGTTTAATAAAGTTTGTCCTTCGTCTGTAAAAATGTACATATTCCAAGCCAACCAGTTTTTCGAATGCTTGTCTTGTTTGTTTTGGGCAGTCAATACCAGGTCTTCCATCTTTTTAATTTCCTCAACCCTACGGAGCCACATCCCGACTGTGGGGGGTGTATTCTGTTTCCATAAAGCTGGAATACAAGATTTGGCTGCGTTGAGCAAATGTCTAACCACAGACTTCTTATATGTTCTAATTGGGCTTGAGGTGGCGTGTAGCATGAAAACTGCTGGATCTCTCTGCATTATTTGACTCGTAAATTTTTTGTCTCAACTGCTATCCAAAAAGTTTGTATTAAAGGACAAGTCCAAAAAATATGTAGAAGTGTTCCTACATCTGAGCAGCACCTCCAGCATCTATCAGAGGTGTTGGGGAAGAATTTGTGTAATAATTGAGGTGTGTAGTACCATCTGGTAAGGAGTTTATAATTTGTCTCCTGAATTTTGTGTACAGATCGATGATTTCAGTGTGAGATGGATTATGTTCTGTGTTTGTACTGCTGTGAAACTGCATTGAAGATCACCTTCCCATTTTCTCAAAAATAGTAAGTCTGGTTGTTCCGTTGGTGTGTTGAGTAGGGAGTATGTCTTGGAGAGCACTTGAGACAATGTACCTTCCCCTCTACAATATTCTTCTAGAGTCGTCATGTTACGTTTAAATCTTGTAGGTTCTGATATTGAATGGATGAAATGATGCAATCTTATCGCTTTCCAAAATGATAATCGAAAATCCCCATTATCATTCGTAAGAGACTGAATTGAGACCCACTGATCCTCCTCTACATAATGTGTTGCACAGTCTTTACCTGTGTTCCAAAGTGTCTCATATGCTACGTGGTCTAGACCTGGTTTGAACTCTGGATTTCCTAAAATGGGAAATAAAGGGGACTGTCTAGAGGTCAGCGAGGTGGTTTTAAGTATACCCGAACCCACATATAGCGTGGCCCCTATGGTCGGGTGCATTGTCATGTCCCTGGGTAGTTGTTCGTAACACCATATAGCTCCTTTCAGGGGGACTTTGGCCTGGTGGCCCTCTACTTGGACCCAAAGTTTGGCATTCCCATGTCTGTTCCAGTCAATGATCCTCCCTAAATGTACTGCTTGGTAGTAGTGTTTTGCGTCAGGGAGGGCAAGACCCCCACAATGTTTCGGCAGAGTCATATAGCATCTTTTAAGTCTAGGTTTTGACTGTGACCACACAAATTTTATAAACAAAGAGTGTATTTGTTTGAGGTAGTTAGCTGGTATCCTTATTGGCAAGGCCTGAAACAGGTATAGAAATTTTGGGAGAATGCACATTTTAATTAAATTGCATCTCCCAAACCACGAGTGCAGACCCTTGCCCCACTCTTCAAGGAGCTCTTTAACTTTGCAAAGTATTGGGGGAAAGTTTAATTCAAAAGTGCGTTTCAGGTCTCTAGGTATGTTAGTGCCCAGGTAGGTAAAGTGACTGTCTGACCATTTAAAATTGAACTTAGTTTTCAACAGGGACAGCTGTTCTGTTGACATATTGATTCCCATTGCCGTTGATTTGTCAAAATTAATCTTTAAATTGGAAATGTTCCCATATTTCTGAAATTCTCTAATTAAGACCGGGAGAGATATGATCGGATTCGTTATTGAGAATAGAAGATCATCAGCATAAGCCCGGATCTTGTATTGCTGACGATCTATAGTAATTCCCGAGATATCTGGATTGTTACGTATCGTATTCAGAAAGGGCTCGAGTACTAGGGCAAAAAGAAGAGGTGACAATGGGCATCCCTGTCTGGTGCCATTAGAAATATTGAAGGAATCAGACAGGATTCCATTGGCTTTGACCTTGGCTGTTGGTGTTGAGTAGACATTGGAAATCCACTATAACATGTGTCTACCTAGTCCTATGTGTTTAAGTACTGCGGTCATAAATTCCCAACTCACCCGGTCGAATGCTTTCTCAGCATCTGTGCTGAGAAAAGTATAGGGCACTTTAGTTATGTTTGCTCTATGTATTAGGTTGAGCACCTTTGTGGTGTTGTCCCTGGCTTCATGCGTTGGGACAAAACCCACCTGATCTAAATGCACCAAGTCTGTCATATGTTGGGATAGTCTATTTGCTAAGATTTTGGTGAGGAGTTTGAGATCTATATTTAAGAGAGATATGGGCCTGTAACTGCCACATGCTGAGGGATCCTTCCCTTCCTTAGGTATAAGGGAAATGTGGGCGCTTAAGGTGTCCCTCTGTAAATGGCCCCCTTCTGTAAGATTGTTAAAGAGTTTCAGCATATGCGGGCCTAGTATCGGTAGGAGTGTCTGATAGTACTGCAGGGTCAGCCCGTCCGGTCCAGGAGCTTTCATGTGCTTAAGCGCGCCCTGCAATTCTATCATTGTAATGGGTTCTTCTAGGTCCGCTGCCTCTTCTTCTGAAATTTTAGACATGTTAGAAAGGGTAAGATATTCCCCTATTGCAGTGTCAGTGACACCTGCCTTCGGGAGATGATAGAGAGAGTGGTAAAAACTTTTGAATTCCTCAGCAATTTGTGTGGGCAACACCTTTTTCTGCCCTGTTGGGGAGACGATTTGAGGTATATATGCCCTTAATTTCTGTTGTCTAACTGCTCTTGCCAGGAGCTTTCCGCATTTATTTCCCGATTCATAAGTGAGTTTCCTACATGATTGTAGTGCTGCTTTTGTTTGATATTGTAATATGTCAACCGTCTGTCTGCGTATGGTGAGGAGTTCTGTCTCTACTGTTGGGTCGGGTTACTCTTATGCATTTTTTCTAGATCGTGGGTTTTCTGTAAAAGGATCAATAACTGTTTTTCCCTTTCCCTTTTAATATGAGTGCCATGCTTAATCAGAATCCCTCTAATCACAGACTTGTGGGCTTCCCAGAGTATCCCAGGGTCGCAATTCTCAACATTATTCGTCAAAAAATATTGTTTAAGCTCTTTTGTGATGTCAGCCAGTACGGTAGGATTCTGTAATAAACTTTCGTTCAGTCTCCAAAATCTCGGTTTTGTCGTCATTGTCTGTGAAAGGGAGTAGCGTAATATAACCGGTGCGTGGTCTGACCAGGTGATGGTCCCTATGTCAACTCTCTCCACCGCTTCCAATTGATTGTGAGGTAAAAGAAAAAAGTCAATGCGTGAATATGATTTGTGTGGTGGTGAGAAGAACGTGTAGTCCCTCTCCCCTGCATGTAAGAGTCTCCACACGTCTATCAATCTGGCCTCATGTAGTGACCTACTGATACGTTTATGTGCGACTCCCTGCAATGAGGAAGTTCCCGTTGACGAGTCGACCCTTGGGTTCAAGGTAACATTAAAATCGCCGCCTATAATCAGTTGTCCTTCCGCAAAGGTCAACAGTTCAGTCAATGTTTTGGATAAGAAGAAATCCTGTCTGTCATTTGGGGCATAGATCGTCGCTAGCGTCACTAATACCTCCCCTATCAGTCCTTTAAGGAACACATATCTCCCTTCTGTGTCGATTTTAGTGTCCCGGCATGTCCAGGGTACTTTTTCCGCAAGGAGTATAGACACTCCCTTTGATTTGGCTGAGGGGTTGGTAGCGTGATATGCGAAAGGGAAATAACGGTTTTTAAAGCACATCAGCCCGCCCTTTTTGAAGTGGGTTTCCTGGACAAACGCAATATCAGCTTTGGATCTTTTAAGATCATTCAAGAGCATGCTTCGTTTTTCAGGCACATTCAGCCCTTTGGCATTCAATGAGAAAGTAGTAATTTGGTCCATCGTGCCCGTTGTGAGAGATCTGTGACTGTGGCTTCCCCTGCACTCATGCGGTCTGACAAGGCAGTAATGTCTGTGCGCACTGCTGCTATGACTTTGCAATGAGAGGCCTCTAGTCTGCTGGCCAGTGATTCAAAGTCTGCCCTGGTCGGTATGGCCTGCAGCAGTGCTCTCAGTTCCTCATCTGCATGCAGGGTAAGAGGTGTATTGTGCGGACCCTGTGTGTCCTGTATGTCCTCCCTGAACAGTAAAGGGATAGTCATTTCTTTGTTTGAGGAACAGGGGGCCATGGACGGTGTCAGTGAGTAGTGCTGTGGAGTACTCACAGATTCGTTCGTCCTCATGGCGGCCGCCATCTTTGGAGCGGGGGATGGATCCCGGGAGTCAGGGAAGTACTGCCTGATGGCTCCGTTCTGCTGTGTTTTCGGCGGTGATTTCTTATGTTGTTTGACACTCTTCCCTCTGCGTCTCCCAGCAGAGTACATGCCGCCGTTCTCCTGCTGAGTTTACTGAAATAAGGGCCGGAAAGGCAGGGACGGGCCGGGAGCTCCTCAGACACACGTCCTCACACGGCCATGTCCAGACCACGCCCCTCCTCTTCAGAATTCTAACATTTCTTACTTACAAAATAAAATCTCTATTTTATTTGTAGAATTTTTATTATTTTTTTTTTTTTTAGAAAATTTGTATTTGTAGAAAATGACTCCGAACCCCCAAACATTACAGGGACACATGATAACAAAGCAATGAAATAACCTCCAACTCTTTTCTCTTCTAGGACCATGAAGATCGCTTTTAAAAAATGTCCTTGCTGCAACGGAGTGTCCCAGACAAGACCCGCCCTGTAAGTATATTCCATCTTATTGTACCTAGACACCACCGTGTCCATGGGGACCCTGATATTAGAGGGGCTCTGATGGGGACCCTGATATAAGGGGGGCTCTGATGGGGACCCTGATGTAGTGATGAGTAGAAAGACTTATTAGTATCATGATAACAAAGCAATGAAATAACCTCCAACTCTTTTCTCTTCTAGGACCATGAAGATCGCTTTTAAAAAATGTCCTTGCTGCAACGGAGTGTCCCAGACAAGACCCGTCCTGTAAGTATATTCCATCCTATTGTACCTAGACACCACCGTGTCCATGGGGACCCTGATATTAGAGGGGCTCTGATGGGGACCCTGATATTAGAGGGGCTCTGATGGGGACCCTGATATTAGAGGGGCTCTG
Organism: Lithobates clamitans; assembly: GCA_037952925.1. Lineage (NCBI taxonomy): Eukaryota > Metazoa > Chordata > Amphibia > Anura > Ranidae > Lithobates > Lithobates clamitans. Next base: position 68,812 of record JBBGZY010002732.1, read on the forward strand.
ATGGGGACCCTGATATTAGAGGGGCTCTGATGAGGGACCCTGATGTAAGGGGGGGGCTCTGATGAGGGACCCTGATGTAAGGGGGGCTCTGATGGGGACCCTGATGTAAGGGGGGCTCTGATGGGGACCCTGATGTAAGGGGGGGCTCTGATGAGGGACCCTGATGTAAGGGGGGGGCTCTGATGAGGGACCCTGATGTAAGGGGGGCTCTGATGGGGACCCTGATGTAAGGGGGGCTCTGATGGGGACCCTGATGTAAGGGGGGGCTCTGATGAGGGACCCTGATGTAAGGGGGGCTCTGATGGGGACCCTGATGTAAGGGGGGCTCTGATGGGGACCCTGATGTAAGGGGGGGCTCTGATGGGGACCCTGATGTAAGGGGGGGCTCTGATGGGGACCCTGATGTAAGGGGGGCTCTGATGGGGACCCTGATATAAGGGGGGCTCTGATGGGGACCCTGATGTAAGGGGGGGCTCTGATGGGGACCCTGATATAAGGAGGGCTCTGATGGGGACCCTGATGTAGTAATGAGTAGAAAGACTTATTAGTATTATGATAACAAAGCAATGAAATAACCTCCAACTCTTTTCTCTTCTAGGACCATGAAGATCGCTTTTAAAAAATGTCCTTGCTGCAACGGAGTGTCCCAGACAAGACCCGTCCTGTAAGTATATTCCATCCTATTGTACCTAGACACCACCGTGTCCATGGGGACCCTGATATTAGAGGGGCTCTGATGGGGACCCTGATATTAGAGGGGCTCTGATGGGGACCCTGATATTAGAGGGGCTCTGATGGGGACCCTGATATTAGAGGGGCTCTGATGAGGGACCCTGATGTAAGGGGGGGGCTCTGATGAGGGACCCTGATGTAAGGGGGGCTCTGATGGGGACCCTGATGTAAGGGGGGCTCTGATGGGGACCCTGATGTAAGGGGGGGCTCTGATGAGGGACCCTGATGTAAGGGGGGGGCTCTGATGAGGGACCCTGATGTAAGGGGGGCTCTGATGGGGACCCTGATGTAAGGGGGGCTCTGATGGGGACCCTGATGTAAGGGGGGGCTCTGATGAGGGACCCTGATGTAAGGGGGGCTCTGATGGGGACCCTGATGTAAGGGGGGCTCTGATGGGGACCCTGATGTAAGGGGGGGCTCTGATGGGGACCCTGATGTAAGGGGGGGCTCTGATGGGGACCCTGATGTAAGGGGGGCTCTGATGGGGACCCTGATGTAAGTGAGGCTCTGATGGGGACCCTGATGTAAGGGGGGGCTCTGATGGGGACCCTGATATAAGGGGGGGCTCTGATGGGGACCCTGATGTAGTGATGAGTAGAAAGACTTATTAGTATCATGATAACAAAGCAATGAAATAACCTCCAACTCTTTTCTCTTCTAGGACCTCGGATATCTTTGAGTTGCTGTGCCCTGACTGCTACACCCTGATGAAGAAGCTCAGCTCCGTTCCAATGATAGAAAAATGTATTTTTATCATGATAACAAAGCAATGAAATAACCTCCAACGCTTTTCTCTTTTAGGATCGTGGAGATCTTCAAGTTTTGTCCTTGGTGTGGCCACTCAGCGAACCGGAAAAGACCCATCAAGTACGTATATTCCATCCTATTGTACCTAGACACCACCGTGCCCATGGGAACCCCAATATTAGAGGGGCTCTGATGGGAACCCTGATGTAAGGAGGGCCCTGATGGGGACCCTAATATAAGGGGGGCTCTGATGAGGGACCCTGATATAAGGGGGGCTCTGATGAGGGACCCTGATATAAGGGGGGCTCTGATGGGGACCCTGATGTAAGTGAGGCTCTGATGGGGACCCTGATGTAAGGGGGGGCTCTGATGGGGACCCTGATATAAGGGGGGGCTCTGATGGGGACCCTGATGTAGTGATGAGTAGAAAGACTTATTAGTATCATGATAACAAAGCAATGAAATAACCTCCAACTCTTTTCTCTTCTAGGACCTCGGATATCTTTGAGTTGCTGTGCCCTGACTGCTACACCCTGATGAAGAAGCTCAGCTCCGTTCCAATGATAGAAAAATGTATTTTTATCATGATAACAAAGCAATGAAATAACCTCCAACGCTTTTCTCTTTTAGGATCGTGGAGATCTTCAAGTTTTGTCCTTGGTGTGGCCACTCAGCGAACCGGAAAAGACCCATCAAGTACGTATATTCCATCCTATTGTACCTAGACACCACCGTGCCCATGGGAACCCCAATATTAGAGGGGCTCTGATGGGAACCCTGATGTAAGGAGGGCCCTGATGGGGACCCTAATATAAGGGGGGCTCTGATGAGGGACCCTGATATAAGGGGGGCTCTGATGAGGGACCCTGATATAAGGGGGGCTCTGATGAGGGACCCTGATATAAGGGGGGCTCTGATGAGGGACCCTGATATAAGGGGGGGCTCTGATGGTACCCTGATGTAAGGGGGGCCCTGATGGGTACCCTGATGTAAGGGGGGCCCTGATGGGGACCCTGATATAAGAAGGGGCCCTGATGGGTACCCTGATGTAAGGGGGGGCTCTGATGGGGGACCCTGATGTAAGGGGGGGCTCTGATGGGGACCGTGATGTAAGGGGGGGCTCTGATGGGGACCCTGATGTAAGGGGGGCTCTGATGGGGGATCCTGATGTAAAGGGGGGCTCTGATGGGGACCCTGATGTAAGGGGGGCTCTGATGGGGACCCTGATGTATGCGGGGGCTCTGATAGGGACCCTGATGTAAGGGGGGGCTCTGATGGGGACCCTGATGTAAGGGGGGCTCTGATAGGGACCCTGATGTAAGGGGGGCTCTGATAGGGACCCTGATGTAAAGGGGGGAGGGCTCTGATGGGGACCCTGATGTAAAGGGGGGAGGGCTCTGATGGGGACCCTGATGTAAGGGGGGCTCTGATGGGGACCCTGATGTAGTGATGAGTAGAAAGACTTATTAGTATCAAAGCAATGAAATAACCTCCAACTCTTTTCTCTTCTAGGACCTCGGAGTGCTTTGAATGTCAGACTCTAACGAACAAGCTCAGCTCCGGCCAGTAAGTATATTCCAATGATATAAAGATGTTTCTGATTGTATTCCTCACAGGCGTGTTCCCGGACATCAGTACATCCCATAATATCATTACATTTATTATTGGATTTCAATTTTGTACTGACTTTGTTTTCTTTTTTATCAGAGAGATAAAGATGGCCCCAAAGCCTCCTTCTGGACCAAGAGCATCAGTGATGGCAGCAAGAGTCTACAGAATTCACAATGCGTACGTATGGGGAAACCAAGGGTTAAAGGGGGAGGGGAAACCAAGGGTTAAAGGGGGAGGGGAAACCAAGGGTTAAAAGGGGGGGAGGGGTGAAAAATCTATTGTATGACTTCAGTCTCCAGGAAAATCCCCCAAAGGGGAAGAGACAGGGAGGAGCAGGAAAGATTTGGCCTTACATACACTTTAATGGTCCTCTGGCCAGATCTCCTACATATGTGTAGGACTATAGGAGGGATATTATGCTGCTCCATGGAGATGGAGGATCCTCCTGAAAGCTCTCTGGACGAGGGCAGATAATCCGCAGCATTTCTAAGGCTTCCCCAACTAATCTCAGTCCTATGTGGCAATGATGGGGTATAGAAGGGTATTTTGGGGTTCCCATAGATAGACCTCTATGGTAGTGAGATAAGAGGGGGGTGAGACATCTCCTGCTACCTGTCAGCCAATCAATGGACAGGACACTTTCCCATCATCCAAGATTCTGTACTATAATGATCCTTACTGGATGGTGATGGGTGAATGGATGGGAGATGAATATTGATCACTGGGAATGGGATCAGCTGGGATAAAGTACTATAATGACATCTAATCTCATATCTCCTTTTCTTATTAGTAAAAAGCTGGAGACCGTCCAAGCTACCAACGCGCAGAAGACCTACAAGCCTGTGGCATTAGGGAAGTCACCGACCATCGCACAAGTGATGCCGAGCCCAACGATCGCCGGAGAATTGGTGCCAAGCCCACCGATCACACAATTGAAGCCACTACCCCCTCTACAACAGAAGGTAAGTACTCTAATGGATGAAGGACAGTAGGGTGGTCACTATACCGGATGAGTGGTTAGAACGGTGAATACTCAGGACTGGGGTCCCAGGTTTGCAGCTCCCACCATATTATATGTTGGAGAAGTCACATTTCCTAGGTCCCACCCTATACACCCCTCCATGTCCCCTCCATCTGATCTCTTTATATTAGTATTCTGTATAGAAATTTCTGTATTTAATCATTTTTATCCATTTCTCTCCACCAGCCAGCCACTCCTGCTCCCATGGACCTCCGCAGAAAACCACCGCTTCTTCCAAGAATGCACCGCATACTAGCTCATCGGTATCTTACCTGGTCCACGCCGAGGTAGCTGACATGTTGCCTCGGCGTGTCTTCCAGCGCTGTGAGTGGCTGGAGCCGCGATGTCATCACTCCCGCGCATGCGCGCGGGAGATTTCTTTCCTGGCAAGGTCCGGCAGTTGCCGGGCCTTCAGCAGAGAATCCCCTGTGCGCGTGCGCCGCTGCAGTCAGCGGCTTATAGCAAGTGGAATATCTCCTAAACCGTACAGGTTTAGGAGATATTTTTTTATCTACAGGTAAGCCTTATTATAGGCCTTATTACAGGCTCACCTGTAGGTACAAGTTAAAAAAAAGACTATACAACCACTTTAAGGTGATAGACAATATTCCGGGTCCACCTAAAAATAAATGGTGACGTTCTTAGATGAAGAAGGCTTTTTTGGTTGTGGTAGGTGTGCCCCCTGTACATTGAACCAGAAATAAATGTATGACATGCAATCCCACACACGTCACATACGTGTTAGAATGCCGGGGTGGTCGGCGGGAAAATCCATTTATTAGCTGGATATTTATTATTTCATTTTTCTACATTGTTTATTCTTATATTATATTGTATTGTATTATATTGTATTGTATTGTATTGTATTGTATTGTATTATATTTTATTGTATTATATTGTATTGTATTGTATTATATTATATTTTATTGTATTATACTGTATTATATTATATTATACTGTATTGCTGTTTTCTATAAAACTCAATAAATATCTTTATAAAAAAAAAAGAATGTGGGTGTGGTCTTCAGTATGTTGGTCTTACATCTCATTACATGGATTGCAGAACATTAATAATATCAGGAAAAGGTTCAGGAACCATAGAGGAGTCTCACTGTGGGGGGGGGAGCACTCAGAGTGGATACTGTGGGGGGTGAAATCAGGGGGACACTGTGGGGGGGGAGAACACAGGGGGACACTGTGGGGGGAGAACACAGGGGGACACTGTGGGGGGGGGGACACAGGGGGGACACACAGGGGGGCACTGTGGGGGGGGAACACAGGGGGACACTGTGGGGGGGGGACACAGGGGGGACACACAGGGGGACACTGTGGGGGGGGGGAAACACAGGGGGACACTGTGGGGGGGGACACAGGGGGACACTGTGGGGGGGGAGAACAAAGGGGGACACTGTGGGGGGAGAACACAGGGGGACACACAGGGGGACACTGTGGGGGGGAACACAGGGGGACACTGTGGGGGGGGAACACAGGGGGACACTGTGGGGGGGTGAAATCAGGGGGACACTGTGGGGGGGGGAGAACACAGGGGGACACTGTGGGGGGAACACAGGGGGACACTGTGGGGGGGGAACACAGGGGGACACTGTGGGGGGAACACAGGGGGACACTGTGGGGGGGAACACAGGGGGACACTGTGGGGGGGTGAAATCAGGGGGACACTGTGGGGGGGTGAAATCAGGGGGACACTGTGGGGGGGGAGAACACAGGGGGACACTGTGGGGGGAACACAGGGGGACACTGTGGGGGGGGAACACAGGGGGACACTGTGAGGGGGGGGAACACACAGGGGGACACTGTGGGGGGGGAGAACACAGGGGGACACTGTGGGGGGGGACACTGTGGGGGGGAGAACACAGGGGGACACTGTGGGGGGGAGAACACAGGGGGACACTGTGGGGGGGAGAGAACACAGGGGGACACTGTGGGGGGGGAGAGAACACAGGGGGACACTGTGGGGGGGGGACACACAGGGGGAGGAACACAGGGGGACACACAGGGGGAGGAACACAGGGGGACACTGTATGGGGGGGAGAACACAGGGGGACACTGTTGGGGGGGAACACAGGGGGACACTGTGGGGGGGAGAACACAGGGGGACACTACACTGTTGGGGGGGGGAACACAGGGGGACACTGTGGGGGGGGGAAACACAGGGGGACACTGTGGGGGGGGGGAGAGAACACAGGGGGACACTGTGGGGGGGAGAGAACACAGGGGGACACTGTGGGGGGGGAGAGAACACAGGGGGACACTACACTGTGTTAGAGAAATTATACTTTAAATGTCAGTTATGAAAGACGCCATTTTGATTATCATGGCCTAGAAATAAGCTATAGTGATAATATGGAGTCAGCAATATATACTCAGCAATATAATATGCTTAGATGTGCAGTTTTGAATGTATCCTGTATTTCTGTGTTGACTTGGGGAGTTTTCAAGTCAGTATCCTGTAACCATTATTAGATGAAGATAAAGTCTGTAACAGACACTTCCACCTTTCCTGTTACGTCCAGAATAAAGTTGAAAATACATGAGACTGGGCATGTTTTAAGACAGGAAAGGGGGGTGTCCAGGGCTTATAAAAAAAAGACATGTACCAAAGTAATCTCTTAGAAATGATGAAGGCTGCATGAACGTGTAATTCATTTCTCTTGCATATGCAATAATTATTACCTTGATTCCCGAGGGCGATCTGAGATGGTGAAATTATTGCCTTAACAATTTGGTCCTTCGAAGAGCCGGAAGTCCATTTCCCCGAGACGCACTGGCCAACAGTGACCGATGACCGTACGGCAAAACTGTAAGTCCTCCATCTCAAATTAGATGTTAAAAAGAGGCCGATCCGCTGAACTAGTGCCTCCCGGGCAGCGACTTACCGGATCAGCACAAGAGACCGCTCTCGGGACAAGGTAAGATTTTTATTTTTATTTTATTATTAACCTTTTGTGTTAGACTTGATTAGGAATTTGATGAATAAGGGATTTGAATATATACATACAATATAGAGATTGATTGAATGTTTATCTGTTTCTGTCCTATCTGCTTTACTCTTGTTGAGGGGAAATAAGTGGTCACGTATTCCCCGTATAGATCCGTTTGTGGCCATCCTGGATGGGCAGACCTTGTGACTAGCCCGCGTTTTGGGAAGACGCGCTCAGGGCGACCTGGCGGCAGTCGAGCACTGCGGGTGTTCTCTCTCTTGTGTGTTCTTGTTTGTTTCTTCTGGTTAATTGTCATTTGATATAGGGGTATGGTCCCATACTAATATCCGGGTGCAGATAAAGGAAATTTGTCGATTGGATCTTAGATCCAGACAGCCTTGTAAACTGCAGAAAATCCCTTGGGGACACATAAATACTCCTAGATCAAAACCTAAAGAACCCCCCCCCCCTCCGTTGATACAAGGGTGTGGCCTGATAGATTTCCAGGTAACAAATAGAGGACATTTGGCGGACCGCGGTGTTCATGCCAGCCTCATATGTTGTATTAATCCTGAGCAGGCACATAAATACCCTTGGATCAATGACTGAAATATTAAATGTTTTGATAGGATGAAAGAACAGTCGGGAGAATTCAGTTTCCTTGTAATTCTGTAAATGCTCTCTACAAGTTAGTGAAGTATTAAGTAATGATAAGAGAACAGTCGGGAGAATACAGTCTCCCCGTAATTCTGTAATTCTCTAAGACACCAGTGTTTTAGCAATACACAAGATCAGTAATCTAGAAGTGATATATCATGACTAGAAAGTCTGTGAGTGATTGCAAGTGATAAGATACTGTGTGCGTGTGTTGTGTCATTGTGAGAAGACATTAACAAAAAAAGAGCTCTGTGTGCACGATAAACAAAGTAGGTATGATCCATGGAAAATCTGTTGGTATGAATGAAGATGTTAAGTATATGTGTAGTCTAGACAAAGAGAATGTGACATTTCTTTAAATGTGGAAAACACAGTATGATTTTGATGCATTTTTAAATAAGGATTATTGTGTAATACTGTGTAGAAAGCTTAAAAATGATGCCGGCATGAAAATAAGAAAACAGAAGAAATTAGGCCTTCCCCAGGCAAAGAAATGGCTTGAGGAGGCTAACCATAGGTTAAATTCAGAAAACCATAAAAAGACTATGTTTTTGAACAAAAGAGGAGGACAATAATATGACCGTCCTCTGACGTTTAGCTCAGCAAGTATTGACTGAACAAAACGTAACAAACCAAATGCAACCTGACTCTCCACTGTTTGTTGTTCCCCCGTGGTCACCTGGGTCACCCGCAGATGCAACCGATTCTCCTATGGCTGCAGCTAAACCCCCTCTCAAAATGAGTCTTGCTGTCCAAAGGAGTCCACAAGGGACCCCCTTTACAGCAACTGTTACAAAATTTTCGGGGACCTGGTGAACCAATTGATATCCCCCTCAGCTGGGGAACAAACAGAATGTGGAGAGGAAGAATTTCCACTAATTGAAGTTCCCAAACCTAGGGCAGGACAAAATGTAGGCGGTATAGTAGTCCCCAACACTATGATGGTCTATCGCCCCTGGACCCCTGAGGATGTTAAAAAAACTACCTAAGGGGTACCACATCCCAAGGTGAACATAGCTTAAATCAGGGATGGTATCATGGGAATGATTGCTAACTATCATCTTAATGGGAGGGAAATAGAGCAGGTCACCAGACAGATCCTGGGTCCCGACTGGCATCATGTAGTGGGAGATTGGAGTGGATTAAACAATCAGGGAGTTGTGTTGCCTCATGATGATGCAGCACTAGAAAACAGGAGGAATGGTCTTATAGCAAGGATAGAGAATAGATGGATACGTCAAGCCGACTGGTCCATTATAAATCAGTGTGTACAGGGAGAAGAGGAAACAGTGGACAATTTCATTGTTAGGATGAGGGAGATTTTCAATAATCACTCAGGAATAGAAGTCCCAGTAAATCAAGTAAACGATAGTACATATGAGCAACAGCTAAAGGATGCAATCTTGAAGGGGCTGTTTGCCCCTATATCAAGTTTGTTATCAAACACATGATCAACCATAGGATCTGCAGACTTCAGGAGCTGATTGAGTATGCGAGGCATGCTGAGCGGCACTTCCAATCAAAAAAGAGAGTAAAGAAAGGGAAAGTGCTTATGGTAGATGAAGGTAATGATGTGTATGTCATTGAGAAGGAGAACAGAAGGATAGGAAACACCTGAACAAGGCCCCGCATTCAGGACTATGAAAAAAAAAAAAAAAAAAAAAGAAGGGAGTGTTTCCTGTGAGGTAAAAGAGGTCACTTGGCAAAAGAATGTAGGTCAAACAGAGAGGAAGATGCATGAAGATGTTGGTATGTCTGCAGAGAGAGAGATACAGAAGAAAATGATGAGAAAGAATCTGAAATTTTGGATGTGTGCGCTGTTGAAACTTGTTTGCATGCTAAAGTCAAGTCAGAAATAATCTTGGTTGTGAAGGGTAGATGGCTAACATTTCTCTGTGATACTGGGGCTTGTAGGACCCTAATACACCCGCTGGATATGAAAAAGGTAAAGAAAAAGGTGTAGTATATGTAAAATCTGCAAAATGGGTTGATGCACCAGGAGGTCATGTCTGAAGGCCTTACTGTGGAAGATCCACAGACAGGTAAATAGGCTCAGTGTAAAATTGTCATTATGACTAAATGTCCTGTTAATTTGTTGGGTAGAGACATGTTGCACGCTCTTGATATTTCTGTCGTACCAGTGGAGGGAGGTCTCAGAGCCCATCGGCTGTGTGAAAAACAAATCACAGCCGTGGATAATGAGCCCTGATCCTGGTACAGCCTGGAATTTGCAAACTGAGGGATTAAATATACCCAAAATCCTGGCAGAAATAATTGACGAAGAGTCTGTGAGGAAAAGGTATAAGGTCCAGACAAACCTCTATTGCACCATGTATTACAGAAAGACCTCTGGGCCTGATAAGTCCTATGAGAAACAGTTAATGAGTCTCACTAACACTGAAGTTCTCTTAAAATGTCTGTACTGTGATAAGGAAGGAAATAGTGTGGCTACTTGTCTCCTACCACAGCCTATTCTGCAAATATACAGGCAGGATACTGTCCTTGTGTTTCGGTCACCCAGAATTCCAAGGTATCATGGCATGAGCTAGGAGAACTTATCACGAACTGGGTCCAACTGACAGATGAGAAACTAAAATCCAGAGGGATTCAGAGGTATAGGAGGCATAAGGGAGAGAAAGATGGGTGGAGACTCGTGCAGGATTTACAGGCAGTCAATGGGGCCGTATTACCGAGGGCCCCGGTGGTCCCAGACATGCATGTCCTCCTGAACGAGCTCTACCCAGAGAACAAGGTATTTTATGTTATTGATAACAGTAATCCTTCTTTTCCATTCCCTTACACAAAGACAGTCAGTTCTGGGTTGCATTTATGTACACGAAAAAAAAACAAAAAAAAAACACTAGGTTATCCCAGGGATTTTGTGAAAGTCCAACTACCTTCTCACAAAGAATGTCCAATAATTTGTCTCGGTTTGTACCTCCCAGTGTGAGTTAAGTTCTCTTGTATTTGGATGACATTCTGGTAGTAATGTATGTAAAATTACCATGGTTCTGATGCATTTCCTCGCAGACCAAGGTCAAAAGGTCAGCAAAGACAAAATTACAACTGTGGAAAGAAAAGGTGAAATGCCTGGGTTACATTTTATCTCAAGAAGGTAGACATGTGGATGAGATCCGAAAAGAGGCCACCCTTCAAGTCCCCAAATCACATACCAAAAAAAGAAATGATGTCATTTCTTGGCATGGCAAATGTCTGTAGAGCATGGATAGCAAATTATGCTATGGAGGTGGAGCCTCTTTCTGATCTCATCTATGGGGCGGCACAGTGGTGAAGTGGTTAGCACTCTCGCCTAGCAGTAAAAAGGGTCGCTGGTTCGAATCCCAACCACGACACTACCTGCCTGGAGTTTGCATGTTCTCCCTGTGCCTGCGTGGGTTTCCTCCGGGTACTCCGGTTTCTTCCCACATTCCAAAAAGCATGCTGGTAGATTAATTGGCTTCTGTCCAAAATTGGCCCTAGTATATGAATGGGGACCTTGGATTGAGGGTAGGTAATGATGTGAGTGTGGGATGTACAGGGTTAGGGATAATTGTAGACACCCACACTCACTCAGGTTGAACTGGATGGACTGGTGTCTTTATTCAACCTTACTAACTATGTAACTATGTAACTAATGGCTGCAAAAGATTCCATTCAGTGGAATGTGTAAGCAGAGGATGCATTTACGAAGGTAAAGCACCTCATTGTGGGTTATGTTTAGCCTTCCCAATTACAGTAAAACCTTTTATCAGACTGTAGATTGTAAGGAAGGATCTCACTGATGTTCCCTTTCTAGATGCTGACATTACCTTTTGTGTTGATGGGTCTTGTAAAAAGGACAATAAAGGGGTACATCAAACGGCATACGCTATAGTAACGCATGACCAGGTCATTGAAGCCAGACCCCTTTCCAATTCCTACTCTACACAACAAGCTGAAATGATTGCCCTATCCAGGGCCTGTAGTCTAAGGGAAGGGAAGAAAATAAATATTTATACAGACAGCCAATACGCTTTTTCTACTATACACATATTTGCCCAGCAATGGAAAAATAGGGGTATGATTACGTCCACAGGTAAACCAATCTCACATAGAGATCTTATCCTGGCCCTTCTAGAAAATGTACAGAAACCAACACAAGTGGCTATTTGTAAATGTACAGCACAAAGAAAGGGAACAGATCCAATTACTCTAGGGAATGCACTAACAGACAAGACCGCAAGGGAAGCTACTACAGGACCGCAAAAAACACACATATACTATACAGGTCCCCAAGAAAATGGTGAGGTACGGAAAGCTATTGATAAAACATGGTTATCAGAAATGCAGAAAACATCACCGGCAGGTGAAAAACAAAAGTGGTTTTCTAAAGGGGCAACGCTGGTCAATGGTATATACACAAGTACAGAAGGTAAACCCACCATACCTACATCACTATTTAGATATGCTGCGTTATTGAGCCATGGGCAAGCCCATATCTCAAAAGGAGGGATGGTGCAGGTGATCAATAAGGTGTTCACAACATATGGGTTTACAAATGACTCTAGAAATTTTTGCCTCACATGTCCGCTTTGTAACAGATACCATGCTCAAGGTGCCCTAAGACCCTTAAGAGGTCATTTCTCACAACCCTCTTATCCCTTTCACATGATATGCATGGATTTTATGATTATTGTTGTTTATAAAGTGGGCGGAAGCTTTTCCTATGACACACCCAAATGGGCAGTCAGTAGCCAAAGTACTAATCAAAGAGGTGATTCCATTTCATGGGATCCCCTCTGTGATTTACAGTGACAACGGCTCCCATTTTGTAAACCGAACAATACAACAAATTGATAAATGGTACAATATTGACCTAAGAAGACCACAGTGTCTACCACCCACAATCTGTGGGCACAGTGGAGAGACACAATGGTACCTTAAAGAGTAAACTAAGAAAATTGTTAAAGGAAACAGGGAAAAATAAATGGGTTTAGTGTTTGCCAATGGCATTGTTGAGTATAAGAATTACCCCTACTGCTAAAGGACTAACACCGTATGAAATGTTGTATGGTAAACCTTATTATATTCCACAACTAGCCACCGTTCCTCTCCCTGAAGAGGAAATAGACTTGACTTGTATAATAAGAATGTTTTCATAAAATATTACTGGGTCAGAATGTGTAAATGAGAAAAGAGCTACTCTAAGACTAAAATACAAAGTATACCCCCCTCAGTACAAGCATTACCAGGAAATTTTACTTGTTTTTCTAACAATGACAGTAATGGTACAAATGTTGGCACCCTGTCCCCTGAATACTGTGCAACTACAACCCTTACTACAGACATTAAGTATGAACTAAAATGGTTTCAGGAACAGAAACAGCAATTGGCTAATGTTTGGTGTTTGTGTGGAGATAAGAGACTAAGGCCCAGACTGCCACCTAGATGGGAGGGTAGTTGTGCCCTTACCCGATTGCTGCTTCCCTTTCATATAGTTCCTATGAGTGATAAATCAATGAAATTACCAGGTAAATACTTTTTTAAAGGAATTAAGCGAGAAACACCACAAGGATCATTTGACAACCAAGTGTATATAGACGAAATAGGTGTTCCACGAGGAGTTCCAGATGAAATTAAAGCGCAGAATCAAATAACAGCAGGACTCATCTCACTCTTCATATGGGTCCAGCCCAACAAGAACGTCGACTGGATAAACTACATCTACTACAACCAGCAGAGGTTTGTGAATTACACCAGAGATGCTATCAAAGGTATAGCAGCACAATTGGACGCCACCTCTTTGACAGCGTGGCAGAACCGTATAGCGTTGGATATGTTGCTGGCAGAAAGGGGCGGGGTATGCAAAATGTTCGGCACCTTCTGCTGCACTTTTATTCCAAACAATACGGCACCTGATGGAAGTATCACCAAAGCCTTACAAGGCCTACAAATGCTATCCGAAGAATTAGCTGAGAACTCTGGTGTAGAGAACCCCCTGACAGGACTTTTCGGAAAATGGTTTGGTAAATGGGGTGATCTTGCAAAAAGTTTGCTTATCTCTATTGTCATGGCAACCGCAGTTCTTACATTGTGTGGATGTTGCTGCATTCCCTGTATTAGGGGAATTCTTCAAAGACTGATTGACACATCTTTAACAAAAACTATGCTCCTCCAGAGCGACACTGAACTATACTCGGAACCTGATGATGAATTTACAACTCTCGCTAAGGACTTATCTGTCTAAATGATAATACCTGGTAAAATAAAATAACCTGGATATTTGAATTATTGACATTATTAGTATAAAAGGAGGGAGATGTTAGAGAAATTATACTTTAAATGTCAGTTATGAAAGACGCCATTTTGATTATCATGGCCTAGAAATAAGTTATAGTGATAATATGGAGTCAGCAATATATACTCAGCAAAATAATATGCTTAGATATGCAGTTTTTTGAATATATCCTGTATTTTTGTGTTGACTTGGGGAGTTTTCAAGTCAGTATCCTGTAACCATTGTTAGATGAAGATATCAGTCTGTAACAGACACTTCCACCTTTCCTGTTGTGTCCAGAATAAAGTTGAAAATACATGAGACTGGGCATTTTAAGACAGGAAAGGGGGGTGTCCAGGGCTTATAAAAAAAGACATGTACCATAGTAATCTCTTAGAAATGATAAAGGCTGCATGAATGTGTAATTCATTTCTCTTGCATATGCAATAAATATTACCTTGATTCCCGAGGGCGATCTGAGATGGTGAAATTATTGCCTTAACACACTGTTGTGGGGGGGGACACTGGGTGACACTGTGGGGGGTGCACTGACCGCCACTAACAGAGGACATCCAGATGTACATAAACTGACCACTCCATGCTTTAGAGAGATGTACACACACACACAAGCACATTAGGAGAGAGTAGAACGCACACACAGATTATAGGATGAGGCCGTACTACAAACATACATCCAACATTAGAAAAAGGATGACTAGCATCCAGTAGGGTAGCTTAGTGTAGTTAGTGTAGGTCCTGCCCTAGAAGAGTCTACCTTGCCGTGGTGGGCAGGCTTGGAATCTCCTGGTCAGCCAATGGGTGAGAGGATCACTAGATCTTCACTTCTGGCCAATTGATTTCACTAAAGGACTCTTGGTTTAATCCGAGTATATAGAGTATATAAAAAATGTGTACAGCTCCATAATTCTACTTTCATAAACACACAATAAAAATGTTGTATATTTCTTTTATGTAATCCTCTCATGAGCGGGGGAGGGGGGGTCATTATTACCACATGGGTGCACAAGCCACATTTACAAGTCTGGAAGGGGCTCTATGACTTCTTCTTCCACTTCTGCTGTGTGTAGGGATGTGTAATAGGTGTTTATGTATTAAAGTGCTTGTAAACCCTCTGAGGAAAAAACCTGCAAGACATAATAATGCATAGCATCCCAGCTCATTATCAATGACTTACCGTATATACCCGAGTATAAGTCGAGGCCCTAATTTACCACAAAAAAATGGGAAAAACTTAGTGACCCGAGTATAAGACGAGGGTGAGAAATGCACAGCTACTGTAAGTGGAAAAGAGGGTCAACAATGCCCATTTGCAGCCTCACTGTGCCCATTTGCAGCCATAGGTCCCCTGAACTTCAAACTCGGTAGTTAAGGGTTCCTAGATGCCCCCTAGCTGCAGCCAAAATTTGGGGTCTCTGAACCCAAAGGGTCCCGAAATGACATTGCTGCAGATGGACACAGTTGACCAAATTTGGGGCCCCGTATCTTGGGGCCACTTAATGCTAAGAACCCCAAATTTGGTATGCAAACCCAGTGGAGCTAGCACCATAAAATGTCCAAAGCTGGGGTTTCTAGCACCAAGTGGCCCCGAGATACAGGGCTCCAAAAATCAGTTCAGAAAATGTCAAGCACTTTTCTGTAGCAGAGAATGACATTTTCCAAACTGGATTTGGGGCCCCGTATCTCGGGGCCACTTGGTGCTAGGAACTCCATCTTCGGATATTTTATGGTACCTGGTGCACTGGGATTGCACACCAAACCTGGGGTTCCTAGCACTAAGTGGCCCTGAGATACAGGGCCCCAAATTCGGTTCAGAAAATGTCAAGCACTTTTCTGCAGCAGAGAATGACATTTTCCGAACCGATGTTGGGGCCACTTAGTGCTAGGAACTCCATCTTTGGATATGTTATGGTACCAGGTGCACTGGGTTTGCACACCAAATTTGGGGTTCCTAGCACCAAGTGGCCCTGAGATACAGGGCCCCAAAGTCGGTTCGGAAAATGAAATTTTTTGCTGCAGAAAAGTGCTTGACTCGAGTATAAGTCGAGGGGGACACTTTCAGCACTAAAAAATGTGCTGAAAACTTCGACTTATACTCGAGTATATACGGTACCTGAGATCGAAGCCGTCCTCGTACATCGGGGGTCCAACATCGCTCCGGGGGTCCCGACATCGCTCCAGGGGTCCAACATCGCTCCGGGGATCCCGACATCGCTCTGGGGGTCCCAACATCGCTCCGGGGGGCCCGACATCGCTCCGGGGGTCCAACATCTCTCCGGGGGGCCCGACATCGCTCCGGGGGGCCCGACATCGCTCCGGGGGGCCCGACATCGCTCCGGGGGGCCGACATCTCTCCGGGGGGGCCGACATCGCTCCGGGGGGCCCGACATAGCTCCGGGGGGCCCGACATCACTCCGGGGGGCCCGACATCACTCCAGGGGGCGCGACATCGCTCCGGGGGTCCAACATCGCTCCGGGGGGCCCGACATTACTCTGGGGGTACAACATCACTCCTGGGGTCCAACATCGCTCCGAGGGTCCCGACATCGCTCCGGGGGTCCAACATCGCTCTGGGGAGCCCGACATTGCTCTGGGGGTCCCAACATCGCTCCAGGGGGCCCGACATCGCTCCGGGGGTCCAACATCACTCCGGGGGGCCCGACATTGCTCCGGGGGGCCCGACATAGCTCTGGGGGGCCCGACATAGCTCCAGGGGGCCCGACATCACTCCGGGGGTCCAAAATCGCTCCGGGGGGTCCAACATCGCTCCGGGGGGCCCGACATCACTCCGGGGGTCCAACATCACTCCGGGGGGCCCGACATCGCTCTGGGGGTCCCGACATCACTCTGGGGGTCCCAACATCACTCCGGGGGTCCCGACATCGCTCTGGGGGTCCCAACATCGCAGAGGTGATCAAATACCACCAAAAGAAATCTCTATTTGTGGGAACAAAATGATAAAAAATTTGTTTGAGTACAGTGTAGCATGACCGCGCAATTGTCATTCAAACTGCGACAGCGCTGAAAGCTGAACATTGGGCCTGGGCGGGAAGGTGTGTAAGTGCCCCCCCCCCTCCGGTATTGAGGTGGTTGACAATATTCCGGGTCCACCTAAAAATGAAGAAGGCTTTTTTGGTTGTGGTAGGTGTGCCCCCTGTACATTGAACCAGAAATAAATGTATGACATGCAATCCCACACACGTCACATACGTGTTAGAATGCCGGGGTGGTCGGCGGGAAAATCCATTTATTAGCTGGATATTTATTATTTCATTTTTCTACATTGTTTATTCTTATATTATATTATATTATATATTATACTATATTTTATTGTATTATATTATATTATATATTATATTTTATTGTATTATATTATATTATACTGTATTATATTATATTATATTATATTATATTATATTATATTATATTTTATTGTATTATATTATATTATATATTATATTATATACTGTATTATATTATATTATATATTATATTATACTGTATTGTATTGTATTATATTTTATTGTATTATACTGTATTATATTATATTATACTGTATTGCTGTTTTCTATAAAACTCAATAAATATCTTTATAAAAAAAAAAGAATGTGGGTGTGGTCTTCAGTATGTTGGTCTTACATCTCATTACATGGATTGCAGAACATTAATAATATCAGGAAAAGGTTCAGGAACCATAGAGGAGTCTCTAATCATTCCAGGATGGGACACAATAAGGGTCACCTTTTTATGATATAGACCAGGGGTCTCAAAACTTCAGCCCAGGGGCCGAATGCTGCCCGTTGTTCACTTTTATCTGGCCCTTTGGACACCAATTCATCCACTAATACCAAGAATGGCGCATAATTCCTCCCACTGGATAATGAAGGGGCACAATCTGGCCCTTCAATCACACAGGGGGACACTGTATGGGGGGGAGAACACAGGGGGACACTGTATGGGGGAGAGAACACAGGGGGACACTGTATGGGGGGAGAACACAGGGGGACACTGTATGGGGGGGAGAACACAGGGGGACACTGTATGGGGGGGGGGGAGAACACAGGGGGACACTGTATGGGGGGGAGAACACAGGGGGACACTGTATGGGGGGGAGAACACAGGGGGACACTGTATGGGGGGGAGAACACAGGGGGACACTGTATGGGGGGGGGAGAACACAGGGGGACACTGTATGGGGGGGGAGAACACAGGGGGACACTGTATGGGGGGGAGAACACAGGGGGACACTGTATGGGGGGGAGAACACAGGGGGACACTGTATGGGGGGAGAACACAGGGGACACTGTGGGGGGGGGAAGCAAACATGGGGGACACTGTATGGGGGGGAGAACACAGGGGGACACTGTATGGGGGGGAGAACACAGGGGGACACTGTATGGGGGGAGAACACAGGGGGACACTGTATGGGGGGGGGGAGAACACAGGGGGACACTGTATGGGGGGGAGAACACAGGGGGACACTGTATGGGGGGAGAACACAGGGGGACACTGTATGGGGGGGAGAACACAGGGGGACACTGTATGGGGGGGGAGAACACAGGGGGACACTGTATGGGGGGGAGAACACAGGGGGACACTGTGGGGGGGGAAGCAAACATGGGGGACACTGTATGGGGGGGAGAACACAGGGGGACACTGTATGGGGGGGAGAACACAGGGGGACACTGTATGGGGGGAGAACACAGGGGGACACTGTATGGGGGGGGGGAGAACACAGGGGGACACTGTATGGGGGGGAGAACACAGGGGGACACTGTATGGGGGGGGAGAACACAGGGGGACACTGTATGGGGGGGGAGAACACAGGGGGACACTGTATGGGGGGGGGAGAACACAGGGGGACACTGTATGGGGGGGAGAACACAGGGGGACACTGTGGGGGGGGGGAAGCAAACATGGGGGACACTGTATGGGGGGGAGAACACAGGGGGACACTGTATGGGGGGGGGAGAACACAGGGGGACACTGTATGGGGGGGGGAGAACACAGGGGGACACTGTATGGGGGGGAGAACACAGGGGGACACTGTGGGGGGGGGAAGCAAACATGGGGGACACTGTATGGGGGGGAGAACACAGGGGGACACTGTATGGGGGGGAGAACACAGGGGGACACTGTATGGGGGGGAGAACACAGGGGGACACTGTATGGGGGGGGGGAGAACACAGGGGGACACTGTATGGGGGGAGAACACAGGGGGACACTGTATGGGGGGGGAGAACACAGGGGGACACTGTATGGGGGGAGAACACAGGGGTGACACTGTGGGGGGAGAACACAGGGGGACACTGTGGGGGGGAGAACACAGGGGGACACTGTATGGGGGGGAGAACACAGGGGGGACACTGTATGGGGGGAGAACACAGGGGGACACTGTATGGGGGGGGGGGAGAACACAGGGGGACACTGTATGGGGGGAGAACACAGGGGGACACTGTATGGGGGGAGAACACAGGGGGACACTGTATGGGGGGGAGAACACAGGGGGACACTGTATGGGGGGAGAACACAGGGGGACACTGTATGGGGGGGAGAACACAGGGGGACACTGTATGGGGGGGAGAACACAGGGGGACACTGTATGGGGGGGAGAACACAGGGGGACACTGTATGGGGGGAGAACACAGGGGGACACTGTATGGGGGGAGAACACAGGGGGACACTGTATGGGGGGAGAACACAGGGGGACACTGTATGGGGGGGAGAACACAGGGGGACACTGTATGGGGGGGAGAACACAGGGGGACACTGTGGGGGGGAGAACACAGGGGGACACTGTGGGGGGGGGAGAACACAGGGGGACACTGTATGGGGGGAGAACACAGGGGGACACTGTATGGGGGGGAGAACACAGGGGGACACTGTATGGGGGGAGAACACAGGGGGACACTGTATGGGGGAGGGAAGCAAACATGGGGGACACTGTATGGGGGGGAGAACACAGGGGGACACTGTATGGGGGGGGGAGAACACAGGGGGACACTGTATGGGGGGGAGAACACAGGGGGACACTGTATGGGGGGGAGAACACAGGGGGACACTGTATGGGGGGGGGAGAACACAGGGGGACACTGTATGGGGGGGAGAACACAGGGGGACACTGTGGGGGGGGGAGCAAACAGGGGGACACTGTATGGGGGGGAGAACACAGGGGGACACTGTATGGGGGGGGAGAACACAGGGGGACACTGTATGGGGGGAGAACACAGGGGGACACTGTATGGGGGGGAGAACACAGGGGGACACTGTATGGGGGGAGAACACAGGGGGACACTGTATGGGGGGAGAACACAGGGGGACACTGTATGGGGGGAGAACACAGGGGGACACTGTATGGGGGGGAGAACACAGGGGGACACTGTATGGGGGGAGAACACAGGGGGACACTGTATGGGGGGAGAACACAGGGGGGACACTGTATGGGGGGAGAACACAGGGGGACACTGTATGGGGGGAGAACACAGGGGGACACTGTATGGGGGGGAGAACACAGGGGGACACTGTATGGGGGGGGGAGAACACAGGGGGACACTGTATGGGGGGGGAGAACACAGGGGGACACTGTGGGGGGGGGAAGAACAGGGGGACACTGTATGGGGGGGAGAACACAGGGGGACACTGTATGGGGGGGGGAGAACACAGGGGGACACTGTATGGGGGGAGAACACAGGGGGACACTGTATGGGGGGGAGAACACAGGGGGGACACTGTATGGGGGGAGAACACAGGGGGACACTGTATGGGGGGAGAACACGGGGGGACACTGTATGGGGGAGAACACAGGGGGACACTGTATGGGGGGGAGAACACAGGGGGACACTGTATGGGGGGAGAACACAGGGGGACACTGTATGGGGGGAGAACACAGGGGGACACTGTATGGGGGGGAGAACACAGGGGGACACTGTATGGGGGAGAACACAGGGGGACACTGTATGGGGGAGAACACAGGGGGACACTGTGGGGGGGAGAACACAGGGTGACACTGTGGGGGGAGAACACAGGGGGACACTGTGGGGGGGAGAACACAGGGGGACACTGTATGGGGGGGAGAACACAGGGGGACACTGTGGGGGGAGAACACAGGGGGACACTGTATGGGGGGAGAACACGGGGACACTGTATGGGGGGAGAACACAGGGGGACACTGTATGGGGGGAGAACACAGGGGGACACTGTGGGGGGGGGAGAACACAGGGGGACACTGTATGGGGGGAGAACACAGGGGGACACTGTATGGGGGGTAGAACACAGGGGGACACTGTATGGGGGGAGAACACAGGGGGACACTGTATGGGGGGGAGAACACAGGGGGACACTGTATGGGGGGAGAACACAGGGGGACACTGTATGGGGGGAGAACACAGGGGGACACTGTATGGGGGGAGAACACAGGGGGACACTGTATGGGGGAGAACACAGGGGGACACTGTATGGGGGGGGAACACAGGGGGACACTGTATGGGGGGAGAACACAGGGGGACACTGTATGGGGGAGAACACGGGACACTGTATGGAGGGAGAACACAGGGGGACACTGTATGGGGGGAGAACACAGGGGGACACTGTATGGGGGGAGAACACAGGGGGACACTGTGGGGGGAGAACACAGGGGGACACTGTGGGGGGGGGAGAACACAGGGGGACACTGTATGGGGGGAGAACACAGGGGGACACTGTATGGGGGGGAGAACACAGGGGGACACTGTATGGGGGGGAGAACACAGGGGGACACTGTATGGGAGGGAGAACACAGGGGGACGCTGTATGGGGGGAGAACACAGGGGGACACTGTATGGGGGGGAGAACACAGGGGACACTGTATGGGGGAGAACACAGGGGGACACTGTATGGGGGGAGAACACAGGGGGACACTGTATGGGGGGAGAACACAGGGGGACACTGTATGGGGGGAGAACACAGGGGGACACTGTGGGAGGGAGAACACAGGGGGACACTGTATGGGGGGAGAACACAGGGGGACACTGTATGGGGGGAGAACACAGGGGGACACTGTATGGGGGGGAGAACACAGGGGGACACTGTATGGGGGGAGAACACAGGGGGACACTGTATGGGGGGAGAACACAGGGGGACACTGTGGGGGGAGAACACAGGGGGACACTGTGGGGGGGAGAACACAGGGGGACACTGTATGGGGGGAGAACACAGGGGGACACTGTATGGGGGGAGAACACAGGGGGACACTGTATGGGGGAGAACACAGGGGGACACTGTATGGGGGGAGAACACAGGGGGACACTGTATGGGGGGGAGAACACAGGGGGACACTGTATGGGGGGAGAACACAGGGGGACACTGTATGGGGGGAGAACACAGGGGGACACTGTGGGGGGGAGAACACAGGGGGACACTGTATGGGGGGAGAACACAGGGGGACACTGTATGGGGGGAGAACACAGGGGGACACTGTATGGGGGGAGAACACAGGGGGACACTGTATGGGGGGAGAACACAGGGGGACACTGTGGGGGGGGAGAACACAGGGGGACACTGTATGGGGGGGAGAACACAGGGGGACACTGTATGGGGGGAGAACACAGGGGACACTGTATGGGGGGAGAACACAGGGGGACACTGTATGGGGGGAGAACACAGGGGGACACTGTATGGGGGGAGAACACAGGGGGACACTGTATGGGGGGGAGAACACAGGGGGACACTGTATGGGGGGAGAACACAGGGGGACACTGTGGGGGGGAGAACACAGGGGGACGCTGTATGGGAGGGGAGAACACAGGGGGACACTGTATGGGGGGAGAACACAGGGGGACACTGTATGGGGGGAGAACACAGGGGGACACTGTGGGGGGGAGAACACAGGGGGACACTGTATGGGGGGAGAACACAGGGGGACACTGTATGGGGGGAGAACACAGGGGGACACTGTATGGGGGGAGAACACAGGGGACACTGTATGGGGGGAGAACACAGGGGGACACTGTATGGGGGGAGAACACAGGGGGACACTGTATGGGGGAGAACACAGGGGGACACTGTATGGGGGGAGAACACAGGGGGACACTGTGGGGGGAGAACACAGGGGGACACTGTATGGGGGGGGAACACAGGGGGACACTGTATGGGGGGAGAACACAGGGGGACACTGTATGGGGGGAGAACACAGGGGGACACTGTATGGGGGGAGAACACAGGGGGACACTGTATGGGAGGGAGAACACAGGGGGGACACTGTATGGGGGGAGAACACAGGGGGACACTGTGGGGGGGAGAACACAGGGGGACACTGTATGGGGAGGAGAACACAGGGGGACACTGTATGGGGGGAGAACACAGGGGGACACTGTATGGGGGGAGAACACAGGGGGACACTGTATGGGGGAGAACACAGGGGGGACACTGTATGGGGGGGAGAACACAGGGGGACACTGTGGGGGGGAGAACACAGGGGGACACTGTATGGGGGGGGAACACAGGGGGACACTGTATGGGGGGGAGAACACAGGGGGACACTGTATGGGGGGGAGAACACAGGGGGACACTGTATGGGGGGAGAACACAGGGGGACACTGTATGGGGGGAGAACACAGGGGGACACTGTATGGGGGGAGAACACAGGGGGACACTGTATGGGGGGGAGAACACAGGGGACACTGTATGGGAGGGAGAACACAGGGGGACACTGTATGGGGGGGAGAACACAGGGGGACACTGTATGGGGGGAGAACACAGGGGGACACTGTATGGGAGGGAGAACACAGGGGGACACTGTATGGGGGGAGAACACAGGGGGACACTGTATGGGGGGAGAACACAGGGGGGACACTGTATGGGGGAGGGAGAACACAGGGGGACACTGTATGGGGGGAGAACACAGGGGGACACTGTATGGGGGGAGAACACAGGGGGACACTGTATGGGGAGGAGAACACAGGGGGACACTGTATGGGGGGAGAACACAGGGGGACACTGTATGGGGAGAGAACACAGGGGGACACTGTATGGGGGGGGAGAACACAGGGGGACACTGTATGGGGGGAGAACACAGGGGGACACTGTATGGGGGGAGAACACAGGGGGACACTGTATGGGGGGAGAACACAGGGGGACACTGTATGGGGGAGAACACAGGGGGACACTGTGGGGGGAGAACACAGGGGGACACTGTATGGGGGGAGAACACAGGGGGCACTGTATGGGGGAGAACACAGGGGGACACTGTGGGGGGGAGAACACAGGGGGACACTGTGGGGGGAGAACACAGGGGGACACTGGGGGGGGAGAACACAGGGGGACACTGTATGGGGGGGAGAACACAGGGGGACACTGTATGGGGGGAGAACACAGGGGGACACTGTATGGGGGGAGAACACAGGGGGACACTGTATGGGGGGGAGAACACAGGGGGACACTGTGGGGGGGAGAACACAGGGGGGACACTGTATGGGGGGAGAACACAGGGGGACACTGTGGGGGGAGAACACAGGGGGACACTGTATGGGGGGGAGAACACAGGGGGACACTGTATGGGGGGAGAACACAGGGGGACACTGTGTGGGGGGAGAACACAGGGGGACACTGTGGGGGGGAGAACACAGGGGGACACTGTATGGGGGGAGAACACAGGGGGGACACTGTATGGGGGGAGAACACAGGGGGACACTGTAAGGGGGAGAACACAGGGGGACACTGTAGGGGGGGAACACAGGGGGACACTGTATGGGGGGAGAACACAGGGGGACACTGTGGGGGGGGGAACACAGGGGGACACTGTATGGGGGGAGAACACAGGGGGACACTGTATGGGGGGAGAACACAGGGGGACACTGTAAGGGGGGGAACACAGGGGGACACTGTGGGGGGGAGAACACAGGGGGACACTGTATGGGGGGGAGAACACAGGGGGACACTGTATGGGGGGGGGAACACAGGGGGACACTGTATGGGGGGGAGAACACAGGGGGACACTGTATGGGGGGAGAACACAGGGGGACACTGTAGGGGGGGAGAACACAGGGGGACACTGTATGGGGGGGAGAACACAGGGGGACACTGTATGGGGGGGAGAACACAGGGGGACACTGTATGGGGGGGGGAACACAGGGGGACACTGTATGGGGGGAGAACACAGGGGGACACTGTATGGGGGGAGAACACAGGGGGACACTGTATGGGGGGAGAACACAGGGGGACACTGTATGGGGAGGGAGAACACAGGGGGACACTGTATGGGGAGAGAACACAGGGGGACACTGTATGGGGGGGAGAACACAGGGGACACTGTATGGGGGGAGAACACAGGGGGACACTGTATGGGGGAGGAGAACACAGGGGGGACACTGTATGGGGGGAGAACACAGGGGGACACTGTATGGGGGGGGAGAACACAGGGGGACACTGTATGGGGGGGAGAACACAGGGGGACACTGTATGGGGGAGAACACAGGGGGACACTGTATGGGGGGAGAACACAGGGGGACACTGTGGGGGGAGAACACAGGGGGACACTGTATGGGGGAGAACACAGGGGGACACTGTATGGGGGGAGAACACAGGGGGACACTGTATGGGGGGAGAACACAGGGGGACACTGTATGGGGGGAGAACACAGGGGGACACTGTATGGGGGGAGAACACAGGGGGACACTGTATGGGGGGAGAACACAGGGGGACACTGTATGGGGGAGAACACAGGGGGACACTGTATGGGGGGGAGAACACAGGGGGACACTGTATGGGGGGGAGAACACAGGGGGACACTGTTGGGGGGGAGAACACAGGGGGACACTGTATGGGGGGAGAACACAGGGGGACACTGTATGGGGGGAGAACACAGGGGGACACTGTATGGGGGGAGAACACAGGGGGACACTGTATGGGGGGAGAACACAGGGGGACACTGTATGGGGGGAGAACACAGGGGGACACTGTATGGGGAGGGAGAACACAGGGGGACACTGTATGGGGGGGAGAACACAGGGGGACACTGTATGGGGGGGAGAACACAGGGGGACACTGTATGGGGGGAGAACACAGGGGGACACTGTATGGGGGGAGAACACAGGGGGACACTGTATGGGGGGAGAACACAGGGGGGACACTGTATGGGGGAGGAGAACACAGGGGGGACACTGTATGGGGGGAGAACACAGGGGGACACTGTATGGGGGGGAGAACACAGGGGGGACACTGTATGGGAGGGAGAACACAGGGGGACACTGTATGGGGGGAGAACACAGGGGGACACTGTATGGGGGAGAGAACACAGGGGGGACACTGTATGGGGGGAGA
>JBBGZY010002733.1:0-36064 GCA_037952925.1 Lithobates clamitans
AAAATTATTGCTCTCGCTCTAACGTTTGCAGCAATACCTCACATTTGTGGTTTGAACACTGTTTTCATATGTGGGCGGGACTTACGTATGCTAGCTCACAGGGACGCTTTAAAAATTTTTTTTTTTTTTTTTTTTTTATTGTCAATTTTGCTTTATTTAATTTTAGCTTGACTTTTTCCCCCCAAAAAATGTTTTTGATTCCTTTTATTTCTATTACAAAGAATGTAAACATCTCTTGTAATAGGATATGGCATGACAGGTGCTCATTACAATAAGGACCCCACATCTCACCTCTAGGCTGGAAGCCTGAAATAAAAAAAACAAAAACGGATTACTGCTTCCCCAGCCGAGGCGGCGCCAAATTTTTTTAATACGGAGGCCGGGCGTGACGTCATAACATCGCGCCCGGCCTCCGAACGATCGTAGAGACTCCGGCTACCATCTGGTCCGCCGGGAAATCTCTATTCTGAACATCCGCTGTCTGACTCACCGATCGTAGCGTAGAAGCACCGGGGGGGCAGCGGGAGGGGGTGAAAACATCCCCCCCTCGCCTCCCGTGAGAACGGTCAAGCGGCGGAACAGCCGCTATGATCGTTCTTATGGTGCACAGATTCGCCGGCTCTAAAAGACGATATCTGAATGACGCCTGTAGCTACACCCATCATTCAGATATCCCCGCTCAAGCCGAGGACGTTATTTGGCGTATGGCGGGAAGCGGGTCAACCATTATGGTGTTGTGG
The DNA here is from genome assembly GCA_037952925.1 of Lithobates clamitans. Taxonomy (NCBI): domain Eukaryota; kingdom Metazoa; phylum Chordata; class Amphibia; order Anura; family Ranidae; genus Lithobates; species Lithobates clamitans. The sequence continues at coordinate 741 of JBBGZY010002733.1, forward strand.
GAAAATAAAAAACAAATTACTTGTAACCCCATTTTTGATATTCAGACGTGATCTGTGATTGCCAGTGGATGAGACGCCCACCGCAGCCTTCACCTAACGTGGATTTCTCTATACGGATACCCTGCTGGGTGTTTACTGCTATTAATGACCGTGGCAAGATGTTCTAACCCCCTCCCACCTTTGCTTTTAGGGACCATGGCTGAAAGGAGGTTCAGACCCCCCCATGTTATAGGGACCATGGCAATCCCCCCCCCCTCCCCCACCTCTTGTCAGGAACCATGGCAGGATGTTTTAACCCCCTCCCCCTCTATTAGGACGATTCTAACCCCCCCCCCCACCTTGTTTTTAGGGACCATGGCAGGAGCTTCTACCCCCTCCCCCCACCTTGTTAGGGACCATGGCTGGCAGGAGGTTCAGACCCACCCCTATGTTAGGGACCATGGCAGGTGGTTCTAACCCCCCACCCCTTGTCAAGGACCATGGCAGGAAGTTCTAACCCCCGCCCCCCTCTATTAGGAGAGTGGCAAGGGGGTTCTAAACACCCCCCTTGTTTTTAGGGACCATGGCAGGAGGTTATAGGCCCCCCCCCCGTTGGGGACCATGGCTAGCAGGAGGTTCAGCTCCCCTAACCCCCTCTATTAGAACAGTGGCAGAGGGGTTCTAACACCCCCAAACCCCCTGTTAGGGACCGAGGTAGGATATTCTAACCCCCTGCCCCCTCTATTTGGACAGTAACAAGGGGTTCTAACCACCCCCAACTTGTTTTTAGGGACCATCGCAGGGAGGTTCTAAACTATAACCTCCTCAATCTGTTATTATGTAACATGGTGGGAGGTTCTAACACCCCCCCCCCCCCCCCCCATTAGGGAATGTGGCAAGAGGGTTCTAAGCGCCCTTTGTTAGGGACCATGGCAGAAAGCTCTAACCACCTCCCCCCTCTAATTAGGGACTTTTGCAGGACACACACACCCTGTTAGGGACCATGGCATGACCTCCCACCCTGTTATGGAACTGTGGCAGGAGGTTTAAGCCCCCTCTGTCATTAGGACCGTGGCAAGAAGGTTCTAAACAACCCCCCTCCATCCGTTAGGGAACATGGCAGAAGGTTCTAACCACCTCACCTCCTCTTATTAGGAACGATGGCAGGAAGTTCTAACCACCCCCACCCCTCTGCTCCGATGGGTCTTCATTTGTCTTTTTAGCCAAACTTCTGGTGTCGCCAGAATGGAAAAAAAACTAGACGGTGCAAGAAAGAAAACTGCATTTTGCCACCGCTGGTAGGTAATTCTTATAACAACGGCAGCTTAGTTGAAAAAAGAAAACAAAAAAAACAAAAACACAGCTCAGAAACTTAGCGGTCAAAACCTTACTAGAGACAGAAACTCGTATTGCTTACGCAAGACGCAGAATTTTGGGCGGAGCAAGCCGCAAAAGGGAAAGCCCAATGCATTGCAAGGTCTGCAGCCCGCATGAACCTCTTATCCAAAAACAACAACCCAAGGAGTACAGCAGGGAGGGGGGGGGGGGGGGGGGGGGAGAAGGGGTGCAAAGCTTCCACGTGAAAATAAATTTGACTTCTAGTACCAGTTACATGTCAACCCATAAAAAAATATATAATCGAGGTGTTATTCCACAGATCAGGCTGCAGTTCCTCCAAAAGAGGCAGGCTTGCCAAGTTCTCTCTTGAAACAGCGCCCCCCCCCCCAGTCGTGGACTCAGACTCACTGATTGGGTCACAAGACAGCACAGAGCAGCTCAATGAATGCCTATTTCATTGGATAACTTGCAACTGCTTCAAGAGACAACTCAGCCATTGAGCAACAGGGCCTGCAGCTTAAATGGGAGAGACTTTTTTTTTTCTTATACAAGCGAAATCATATACAAGTACATATTTCCTTTTAAAATTTAAAGGGACTGTCCTACTCCAATAGCGTACTCCTACCTGTCAAGGTGTGGTCTGTAAAGTCCTGTATTGCTTTGGTGTGGCCAGGATAACAAAACAAAAAAAAAAAAAAAACAGAAAAAAAAAAAAAACAGAAAAAAAAAAAAAAGCAAAATCATTTTAATCTCTCTACTTGGCATTAAAAAGCAAAATTGGATAAAAAGTAGCTGAAAAAAACAAACAAAAAAAAACTGTTTACACAGCCACAGCACAGATCACGGTTAAAAAATGGGGAGAAAAAAAAAAAATTAAATATTTTTTTCTCAACACAGAACAATTAAAAAAAAAAAAAAAAAAAGTCACCCTTTCACCAGCAAAAAAACAAAACAAAAAAAACAAAAACATAAACCCTATAAATATTAGCCACCACACTGCTCCAAGATCACACACACTCTTCCTCTCAGACGCATCAGTAAGGGAACATAAATATTAAACCAAAAAAATAAAAAAGGGAGGAAAAAAAAAAAAACAAAACCAAAAAAACAAAACCAAACTATAGTAGCACCTAGAATAAAAAAAAAAAAGAAGAAAAATGTCTACGAGTAGGAAACCTAAATGGTTATAAACCCATACAGTAGCTGGCATGGGTGGAGATTATCCCATTCTGGTAAAATGCGCCCGAGGTCGGACTGTTTTTTTTTTTTTTTTTCTGTTTTTTTTTTGCACTGAGGAAGCCAAAAGAAACAAATAAATGGAGTCCAGTTATCCCAGTCCCATGAGACCTTTCAACGGGTACTTTAGGTACAACAGCCATTCTAAACGCTGCCCATGTCCTGCAGAAAAAGTCCGTGTGAAAGATGATGAGAGGGTCACCAATCGGTTTAGTCTCCCAGAATGAGTTTGACGAAGGACGCCACGTCAGTGTTCTTCGATTCGTGCAGTGTGAAAAACGGGTGTTGCTGTGTGGGGGGGCAAAAGGGGATAGGTTAGGAAATTAAAAGCAAAAAAACAAAAAAAAGACTTAAAAAGTGAACCCCGGGAGGGGGGAGACTTCACACACTCATTGTCCTTTCCCCAGAAATATCCCACCTCTATCACACAAACTGTAGTTTCCCCAATGAGATCCCACCTCCAGCACACACTGGATTTCCCCAGGCAGATACTATCCCCCAGTGCACACACTGGTCTTCCCCTAGTGAGATCCCACCCCCAGCGCACACACTGGTCTTTCCCTAGTGAGATCCCACCCCCAGCACACACACTGGTCTATCCCTAGTGAGATCCCACCCCCAGCACACACACTGGTCTTCCCCTAGTGGGATCCCTCCCCCAGCACACACACTAGTCTTTCCCTAGTGAGATCCCACCCCCAGCACACACACTGGTCTTCCCCTAGTGAGATCCCACCCCCAGCACACACACTGGTCTTTCCCTAGTGAGATCCCACCCCCAGAGCACACACACTGGTCTATCCCTAGTGAGATCCCACCCCCAGAGCACACACTGGTCTTCCCCTAGTGAGATCCCACCCCCAGCAAACACACTGGTCTTCCCCTAGTGAGATCCCACCCCCAGCACACACTGGTCTTTCCCTAGCGAGATCCCACCCCCAGAGCACACACTGGTCTTTCCCTAGCGAGATCCCACCCCCAGAGCACACACTGGTCTTCCCCTAGTGAGATCCCACCCCCAGCAAACACACTGGTCTTCCCCTAGTGAGATCCCACCCCCAGCACACACACTGGTCTTTCCCTAGTGAGATCCCACCCCAACGTGCACACACTGGTCTTCCCCTAGTGACATCCCACCCCCAGCACACACACTGGCCTTTCCCTAGCGAGATCCCTCCCCCAGCACACACACTGGTCTTCCCCTAGTGACATCCCACCCCCAGCACACACACTGGCCTTTCCCTAGCGAGATCCCACCCCCAGCACAAACACTGGTCTTTCCCTAGTGAGATCCCTCCCCCAGCACACACACTGGTCTTTCCCTAGTGAGATCCCTCCCCCAGCACACACTGGTCTTTCCCTAGTGAGATCCCTCCCCCAGCACACACACTGGTCTTTCCCTAGTGAGATCCCACCCCCAGAGCACACACACTGGTCTTTCCCTAGCGAGATCCCACCCCCAGCACACACACTGGTCTTTCCCTAGTGAGATCCCACCCCCAGCACACACACTGGTCTTCCCCTAGTGAGATCCCAGCACACACACTGGTCTTTCCCTAGTGAGATCCCACCCCCAGCACACACACTGGTCTTTCCCTAGTGAGATCCCACCCCCAGCACACACACTGGTCTTCCCCTAGTGAGATCCCAGCACACACACTGGTCTTTCCCTAGTGAGATCCCACCCCCAGCACACACACTGGTCTTTCCCTAGTGAGATCCCACCCCCAGCGTGCACACACTGTTCTTCCCCTAGTGACATCCCACCCCCAGCACACACACACTGGCCTTTCCCTAGCGAGATCCCACCCCCAGCACACACTGGTCTTTCCCTAGTGAGATCCCTCCCCCAGCGCACACACACTGGTCTTTCCCTAGTGAGATCCCACCCCCAGCACACACATTGGTCTTTCCCTAGTGAGATCCCACCCCCAGCGTGCACACACTGGTCTTCCCCTAGTGACATCCCACCCCCAGCACACACACTGGCCTTTCCCTCATTAGATGCTACCTCCAGCACACATAATAGGTCTTTGCCCATTCCCACCTCTAGCACACATTGGAATTCCACCAGTGAAATCCAACCTCCAGCACACACACTGGTCCTTCCCCAATGACATCACACCTCCAGTGCACACACATTGGTCTATCCCAAGTAAGATTCCCACCTCCAGCGCACACACACTGAACTTTCCACCAGTCAGACCCCACCTCCAGCACATACACTGGTCTTTGCCCAGTCAGATCCCACCTCCAACACACACACACACCAAAATGAAAGGGTTGAGGAAAACCATTTCAGATAACAATCATACTAATAATGGCAAATTCATCATGAGAAAATTGATTAAAATCTGGGATCTAATTGGTGGCTTTTGTGTAACACCGAACAGCAGTAACCAGGATCGGCGCTGTATACTCACCATAAGCTCTGCGTAAGTTGGACGCTCTTTGGAATTTTTTTTCAAGCTGTCAGAGACAAGAGGTTTGTTTATGATACATGTAATGATAGTCTGAGAATGCATTAAAATAAAGCCGCTTCAAGAGACCAGAAGCCACACCGACTTATACAGACTCTCTCCAATGTACAACCCATTCTCCAACCAAACCTCAGATAATAATTAGATACACAACAAGAAAAGTTCAGTTTCCCGGCCTTGCCAAATCCTTCCCTTTTCTCAGTGAGAAAAAAAAAAAAAAAAAAAGAGAAGACAAGCCGTCTTTTTTCCAGGAATGTCTCACCATACGTGGTACGACCTACTGCACTGCCGAAAAGCTGGCAGAGGACACCCAACATATGCAGGAAGACCTAGGAAGGTCTACGACCGGCCCTCCTGGTGCTCACTGCTACCACACGGCTTCTGGGTGGGACTGAAGTCTCTTGTTCTAGGATTCTGTGTTGTGGAGTTTCTCTCTCAAACAAATGTGTGTGCGCGCAGGTGAGGCCAGAGCTCAAACCACCCAACACACATGCATTTCACCAGCTTTATTTAAAGTGGACCTTGTATAAATAAAAAAAAAACAAAAACAACAATAATAAATATATATAATTTTTTAATACAAGAAGAAATGAGTACGTTGCTTTGCTCAGACAGGATAGAATATAAATATATATATATATATATATATATATATATATATATATATATATATATATATATATATATATATATATATATATATATATATATATATATATATATGAATGAGAGAGAGAGAGAGAGAGAGAGAGAGAGAGAGAGAGAGAGAGAGAGAAAGATAGATAGAGAGAGAGAGAGATATATAGATAGATAATGATATAGATATAGAGATATATATAATCTCTATATCCTGTCTGAGCAAAGCAATGTACATATTTCTTCTTGTAAAAAAAAAAAAAATTCTATCTATATATCTATATATCTCTATCTATTTTTTTTTTTAAACACAAGAAGAAATATGTACATTGCTTTGCTTAGACAGGATATAGATATAGAGATATTATGTATATAGAGATATATATCTCTATATCTCTCTCTATATATATATATATATAATATCTCTATATCTATATCCTGTCCATCTAGCCTGTCTGAGCAAAGCAATGTACATATTTCTTCTACTATGAAGCGGTTTATTTGGCAATCACCTTGTTATTACTTAAGATAAAGTAATCACACAACTTTATTTTGGTATCTCTATCTTCTGTGTGAAATGGGTTTATAAACAAATGTATACAACTTAGTATCACCATCTCCCGTCTGATCAATGTTTATATAAACAATGTTACGTTTTATTTCTCCAACATTGTTTATAAACATTGTACAGAGAAAGAATAACTTTGTTTGTCTCCATTGGTACAATGTTTATAAAACAATGTTACTTTGTATATTTCTCCGACTGATCAAGGTTTATAAACATTGTGTTACTTTGCATCTCTCTCTCTTATCAATTTTATAAACAATGTTACTTTGTATCTCCCATCTGAACAAGCTTTAAAAAACAATGTTACTTTGCATCTCTCTCTCAGCCTTGTCTGCACAATGTTTATAAACGATGTTACTTTGCATCTCTCTGTCAGCCTTGCCTGCACAATGTTTACAAACGATGTTACTTTGTAAAAATTGTTCAGACTGGAGATAAGAGAGATACAAAAGTAACATTAATAAACCTTGTTCAGACAGGCAATGATGTTACTTTATATCGATCTACTGTCTGATAAATGTTTGTAAAAGTTACTTTGGTATATAAACATTGATCAGACAGAAGATGGATATAAAGTAACATTCATTAGCATTGCATTAGATGCTGTATTGACAGCCAAGAACTGCTGGTGGGGGGGGGGGGGGAGGGTATACTACACATATCCTGTGTACTTCTATGAGATTTCTTTGGCATGCCCCAGGTCTTCAAATGGTTAAAAGCAAAAATGCGATTCTATGACTGCAGAATACAGCAGGAGCGACACACAGACAAGCGCCGTCACCATCTGGGGTCAAGTGTCAGACCGTGTGACATCCGCCACAGCCGGGTCACTTCTCGCTGGCTATAAAAAAAAAAAAACACGACCCATCCTCAGTCAGGAAGCTTCCTGCTATTGCTTCCGCTCTGAAGATCCCGGGGGAAACTTTCCAGACAGACAATAGCAGGACAGGTTGAATCAGGCAGAGCCAGTAAAACGTGAGCTGTCCCTCTAATTCCATCAAGGCCTATGGGATTCCTGAAATGGGGGGGGGGTTGGGGGGAGCCCGGCAGGATGCGCGCTTTCTGGCTTCACCGAACGGTAAACACATTGCTCACACTTACCGTATTAAAAATGTGTTTATTGCCGGACAGAGTCCAGAATTAATACGGTCAGAAGATGTGACGTGTTTATGTGGAAGCCGATACGTGTGAATCCACACTTGTTCTAAATTTTGGAATGCTAACAGAGCCCATAGGAATCAATCAGAAATTTTATATGAGATTGGGCACAAAGTCCAACTCAATCTTTGGTTTAAAAAAAAAAAAAAAAAAAAAAAAAAAAAAAGCAGATTTTGCAGTAACATTCACCTCCTCTCTGGGGCTGTCCCCCATTAACTCTGCTGGTCATCTACCAGGTAGAATGCTCAGCATAATTCAAACCACTCCCTGTGAAGTCGGGGTGTCAAAGACACACCCCCTGAACTCAGAGGCAATGGACTGCTGTCAAAGACGCGCCCCTGAATTCAGAGGAAGTTGACTGCCATCAAAGACACGCCCCTGAACTTCAAGGAAGTGGACTGCCGTCAAAGACACGCCCCTGAACTTCAAGGAAGTGGACTGCCGTCAAAGACACGCCCCTGAACTTCAAGGAAGTGGACTGCCAAAAAAAAAGACACGCCCCTGAACTTCAAGGAAGTGGACTGGCGTCAAAGACACGCCCCTGAACTTCAAGGAAGTGGACTGGCGTCAAAGACACGCCCCTGAACTTCAAGGAAGTGGACTGGCGTCAAAGACACGCCCCTGAACTTCAAGGAAGTGGACTGGCGTCAAAGACACGCCCCTGAACTTCAAGGAAGTGGACTGGCGTCAAAGACACGCCCCTGAACTTCAAGAAAGTGGACTGGTGTCAAAGACACACTCCTGAACTCAGGGGCAGTGCACTGCTGTCAAAGACGCGCCCCTGAATTCAGAGGAAGTTGACTGCCATCAAAGACACGCCCCTGAACTTCAAGGAAGTGGACTGCCGTCAAAGACACGCCCCTGAACTTCAAGGAAGTGGACTGCCAAAAAAAAAGACACGCCCCTGAACTTCAAGGAAGTGGACTGGCGTCAAAGACACGCCCCTGAACTTCAAGGAAGTGGACTGGCGTCAAAGACACGCCCCTGAACTTCAAGGAAGTGGACTGGCGTCAAAGACACGCCCCTGAACTTCAAGGAAGTGGACTGGCGTCAAAGACACGCCCCTGAACTTCAAGGAAGTGGACTGGCGTCAAAGACACGCCCCTGAACTTCAAGAAAGTGGACTGGTGTCAAAGACACACTCCTGAACTCAGGGGCAGTGCACTGCTGTCAAAGACGCGCCCCTGAATTCAGAGGAAGTTGACTGCCGTCAAAGACACGCCCCTGAACTTCAAGGAAGTGGACTGCCGTCAAAGACACGCCCCTGAACTTCAAGGAAGTGGACTGCCGTCAAAGACACGCCCCTGAACTTCAAGGAAGTGGACTGCCGTCAAAGACACGCCCCTGAACTTCAAGGAAGTGGACTGCCGTCAAAGACACGCCCCTGAACTTCAAGGAAGTGGACTGCCGTCAAAGACACGCCCCTGAACTTCAAGGAAGTGGACTGCCGTCAAAGACACGCCCCTGAACTTCAAGGAAGTGGACTGCCGTCAAAGACACGCCCCTGAACTTCAAGGAAGTGGACTGCCGTCAAAGACACGCCCCTGAACTTCAAGGAAGTGGACTGCCGTCAAAGACACGCCCCTGAACTTCAAGGAAGTGGACTGCCGTCAAAGACACGCCCCTGAACTTCAAGGAAGTGGACTGCCGTCAAAGACATGCCCCCTGAACTCACAGTGAGCTGCTGTCAAAGACACACCCCCTGAATTCAGAGGAGGGGTGAACTTCTGCTGGATGGACGACCCATAGAACACCCAAGAAAGGGTCACTATTACATGTCTCCATGTCTCATTAAAGCTGGTCACACATGCATCCAAATTGTTCCTTAGTTTCCCCAATTTACAGAATCATGTGACAAGAGGATACAGTCCTACCCAAAAGCAGTGTGTGAGCCCTGATCTGCAGATCACATTAAGGTGTAAACTGAGCTGCACAGCCAATTCCATCGATTGATTCCACCAGTGCCCTGAAGTGGCCTCCAATAAGATATCCTGCATCACGGACACACACGACTGATAAACGTTTATAAAAAAAAAACCTGGAAGTCGATCGCATTTCTCACCATTTTGAGGTAAAATCGACAAAATCGGCAGAGAACTTTTCTGCAGGCAACTGTGGCGACGGCTCCTCGACCACCTGCTTCAGCTGCTGGAAAGGAGTCCCCCACGAGTCGTAGGGGAACCGCAGAATAGCGAGCTCAATCTGATGGAGAGAAGAGAGGGAAAGAATCATTATTACATCCGAGCCCTGGCCTCCCCTTCACTCATGTACAGGTATACCGGCTCCTCTCCTGGAGCGGCTTCCTCCCATTTCACCGCACACTGCGAGCTTCTCACAATGTGCATTAGAAGATGCAGCAAGTCAGATAGAGCCCCGCCCTCATTTCCCGGCTGAACAACGTCCGGCATCATCTAGTCCTTTCCTTACCACCCACCCTGGCCCGCACCTTTCCTTCACTAGATTTCAGTTCTGTAATCAAAATTTAGACACCACAACCTTACAACCGCTGCCACTCAATCACCCGGGGAGAACGGGTTACACAATACTTCAGTTTTAGTTTTAATCATACAGGTAACCCTTCTTTGAAACACGTGTCAAACACAAGGCCCGGGGGCCGAATCCGGCCCTCCAGGACATTGCACGTGGCCCTCACACCTCTCCTGCAGCACCCCTCTCCTCTCGACAGCAGAGAGGAGAACAGAACTCCTCCACCAGATCCTGCATTTCTCCATGCAGCCACAGCACCCCCTCCCCCCAGCCTCAGCATTCAGCAAACTCAAGCCCTCCTCTGGTCCTCCTCCAGACACTGCACTCTCTGCTTCCCAGCTTCGTCCTAGGTTTCTTTCTGGTGGCAGAGAGGAGGTTGAAAAACAGATCCTGCGCCTCTGTCCTCCCATCTCAGCAGCAGAGGACAGAGCTCCTCCTACAGATCCCACACCTCTCTGTGCAGCCACAGCACTCCCTCATCTCCGCCTCCCCTGGTCTCAGCATTCAGCAGACACAAGCCCTCTCTTCCGTTCCTCCTCCAGACCCTGCACTTTCTGCCTACAAGCTTCATCCTATGTGTCTTTCTGGTAGCAGAGAAGGTGTTTAAAATCCTCTAACAGATCCTGCGCCTTTCTGTGCAGCAGCAGCACTCGCTCCTCACTGCCTCCCCTGGCCTCAGCAGACTCTAGCAGCTGACACCAGCCCTCCTCTGGTCCTCCTCCAGACCCCTCATCTTAGGAGTTAGAAGCAGGTGGATAGAACTCCTCCCTGTGCAGAGGCGCTGGTCCCTCAACCCCCACCCATCGTAGCATATTGGGCAGCAGAGAAGAGGACAGAGCTCCTCCTACAGATCCCACGCCTCTGTGCAGCCGCAGCACTCCCTCATCTCTGCCTCCCCTGGCCTCAGCATTCAGCAGCCAACTTCAGCCCTCTTCTGGTCCTCCTCCAGACCCTGCACTTTCTGCTTCCCAGCTGCTTCATTTTTTTTCTTCTGGTAGCAGAGAGGAGGTTTAAAATCCTCTAACACAGGGATAAGCAATTAGCGGACCTCCAGCTGTTGCAAAACTACAAGTCCCATCATGCCTCTGGGTGTCATGCTTGTGGCTGTCAGAGTCTTGCTATGCCTCATGGGAGTTGTAGTTCTGCAACAGCTGGAGGTCCGCTAATTGCATATCCCTGGTCTAAGAGATCCTCCACCTCCCTGTGCAGCCGCAGCACCCCCTCCTCACTGCCTCCCCTGGTCTCAGCAGACTCTAGCAGCCCTCTCCAGGTCTCCTCTAGTCCTCCTCCAGACCCCTTCGCCTCAGAAGTCAGAAGCAGGAGGATAGAGCTCCTCCCACAGATCCTGCACTTCCTTGTGCAGAGAGGCTGGTCTCCGCCAACCCCCCCCCCAATCTCAGCAAATCGGCCGCAGAGAAGAGGACAGTGCTCCTCCTACAGATCCCCGCGCCCCTCTGTGCAGCGGCAGCACTCCTCGACTCCAGCCCTCCTCCAGACCCTACCACTTTCCAGCACCACCCCCCAGCAATACATAAGGGGGGGGGGGTGTGTGCACTGATTTAAGGGAGGGTGAGGGACTCCACTTCTGATTGGGGGTTGGTGCTCCCAATCGGACAGCCGCCTGTCCCTGAACTCTCACACTGTCTGGTCTGGGACCCCCAAACCCGCTTGAATGCCAAACTGGGAGCAGGTCCGTCTTTAAACACAGGGCAAAAAGGGGCAGCTGCCCCCCCCTCCCCCCAAGACCCAGTCATTGCTGTGGGGCCCAAAGCAGCTGCCTCTTGAGCCCACACAGATGATAAGTGGATTCGGAAGGGCCCAAGAAAACGTTTGTCTGGGGTCCAATCAATACGAAAGGACAGCTCTGATAGGGAGCAGCAGCTGTGCCCAAATAGACAGGAATAGGATTTCCTGTACGAGGGTGGGCATGGAACACGTGTACATTCTAAGCGGGCAAACATGGCCCTTGCATGGGCCTATGCTGTAGTACCCCCCCCCCCCCCCCAATGTGAACAAAGACCTTACACCGCAAAATGCAAAAATAAAATATTAAAAATGAGAGAATATAAATCTCCACATGATGATAATAAAAATGTTCTAAAATAAAATCTTCAGACAGAAGCCGCAACCCAGCGCTGCGACTCTCCGCAAAAAAAAAAAAAAAAGGTTTGATTGTCGCTGCCCATCAATTCAAAGTCTTAGAGGAGCAGCTTCCATCAGAGGCTGGTCACACCAGAGTCCGGAGACTCACCACCGCCTTTGAAAAAGAAAAAAAAAAAAAAAGAAAAAAAATCTCATGAATTAGTGGAGCCGGGTAACAATTAGTTTTACCACGGAGAGGGGAGATTTGTGTGAGTTTACTGCCCCCTTGTGGTGCAAGTATAGAAAGTCAACATCCCGCGGCTGAATGGCCATTTGGTGTGATACACAAAACACCAAAATACTGAAGAGCTGCAGCGACTCGAATGGGAAGGAAAGTCTCTCCCAATAGAACAATCGTTCACCTACATTCTAACCTGGTGATCGTTCATTTTTCATTACAGGATTTTACTGTAATTTTTTTTTTTTTAACCACTTGCCCCCCATTATGACCAGCTGTGGTTGCCGCTCATTAGGGGTGACACCCCCCCACCCCAATTCCATCCACGTGCCCAGCCCCTAATCTCCATGCAGAGTGCCGGACACATGGATTCCAATGAGGTTTTTTTTTTTTTTTTTTTTAATTGAAGCACGTGATTAAAAAAAATAAATAAATAAATAAAGGAGGATGGGTTCGAGGAGCACTGCACCCTGAGCCCACCCTGTTGTGTGACAATACATACTCTCTAATGTCTTCCTGTTTCTCTTCCTGGCCAATCAGGAAGCGGGTCCTGAGACCCCATTGGCCAGGAGTCCAAAGAGCCGATTGGCCGGGAGGAGAAGCAAAGGCCAAGACACGGAGGAGACGGAGGGGGGGGGGGGGGGGGCGCTACTGCAGCCGTGACCCGAATGGAGAAAGTGCAGGGCTGACGGGTGGGCCTGGCGTGCCAGAGATCAAGCTGGCAACCGGGGGGGGGAGGGGGGGGGGAATGGCAGGGCCCAAGCGATGTGGGTGGGGAGGAGAGACGTCTGTGGTCAGGTCTGTCTGACACCAATACCCGGCCAATTCCAATACTTCCCGCATACATCTAACATCAATACTTTTTGCTAGCAACAACACAGACAGACATCGGGTCTCCCGCATAGCGATTGGTCATCTGATGAACCTCTATTAAAAAAAAAGTCCATATCCTGCATCATACCATAGTGATTCCAAGGCTCCAAATATCAGACTTCACACTATAGCCTTTCTGGTTCAGTTCTGGGTTTATCCTCTCAGGCTGCAAAGAGAAAAAACACGATTATACCAAAATGAGAAAATATACAAAAAAGGTAAAAAACATAATCACTAAAATCTCATGGAAGCTTTTACATGGCAGCAAGGACGGGACTCTGCAGAGAGAGAGAAAAGGGAGCGAGCGAGGCAGCAAGCACGTGACTCCGCAGAGAGGGAGCGAGCGACACAGCAAGCACGTGACTCCGCAGAGAGGGAGCGAGCGACACAGCAAGCACGTGACTCCGCAGAGAGGGAGCGAGCGACACAGCAAGCACGTGACTCTGCAGAGAGAAGGGGAACGAGCGACACAGCAAGCACGTGACTCCGCAGAGAGGGAGCGAGCGACACAGGAAGCACGTGACTCCGCAGAGAGGGAGCGAGCGACACAGCAAGCACGTGACTCCGAAGAGAGGGAGCGAGCGACACAGCAAGCACGTGACTCCGCAGAGAGGGAGCGAGCGACACAGCAAGCACGTGACTCCGCAAGCACGTGACTCTGCAGAGGAAGCGAGCGACACAGCAAGCACGTGACTCCGCAGAGAGGGAGCGAGCGACACAGCAAGCACGTGACTCCGCAAGCACGTGACTCTGCAGAGGAAGCGAGCGACACAGCAAGCACGTGACTCCGCAGAGAGGGAGCGAGCGACACAGCAAGCACGTGACTCCGCAGAGAGGAAGCGAGCGACACAGCAAGCACGTGACTCCGCAGAGAGGGAGCGAGCGACACAGCAAGCACGTGACTCCGCAGAGAGGGAGCGAGCGACATAGCAAGCACGTGACTCCGCAGAGAGGGAGCGAGCGACATAGCAAGCACGTGACTCCGCAGAGAGGGAGCGAGCGACACAGCAAGCACGTGACTATGCAGAGAGGGAGCGAGCGAGGCAGCATGCATGTGACTCCGCAGAGAGAGAAAGGGAGCGAGCGAGACAGCAAGCACAAGACTCCGCAGAGGGAGCGAGCGACACAGCAAGCACGTGACTATGCAGAGAGGGAGCGAGCGAGGCAGCATGCATGTGACTCCGCAGAGAGAGAAAGGGAGCGAGCGAGACAGCAAGCACAAGACTCCGCAGAGGGAGCGAGCGAGGCAGCAAGCACCAAAAGATTGCGAGAGATAGCGTGCTACAGAGAGTGCAGAGAGTGTGAGCGTGAGAGAGCATGTGACCGCTCATCAGTCCCACCCTCAGTTCTGTCCCCATGTCCCACTTACAATATACCCTTCAAAGATACAAAATAAGTACACCCCCTTTCCCCACCCCCTATTTAATATAACAAGTCACTCTTACAACCATAAAATAAGAAAAAGACATTTAAAAGTGAACTACTGTACTGTGTACTTACAGCCATGTACGGTTTGCAGCCGGCATCCATCGTTTTGGCTACAGAATCCACTAAGTATCCGCTGATCCCGAAGTCGCACATCTTCACTTGGCCCTGCTTGTTAATCAGCACATTGGAAGGCTTTACATCTGAAAATAAAAAGAGGGATGAGTGAGCTGCAGGAGGAGGAGTGAAGGAGGCAACAATGTGAAGGAGGGAACAATGTAAACGTGGCACATCTCTTCTAGTACTCGGGATATGGAGGAACTGGCGCTGTGCACTGCAAACCACTCGGGTGCACAGGGGGTCCGGGCATTGCCAAAGAGCTGGGCGCTAAAAGCGAACTCGAACTTAGGTGAAGGATCTAAAAATGTTATTTGTGCTTCAGCAGAAAACCTGAATGATTTATGGAAATCCCCCCCGATAAGTAGCATTTTTTGTGCATTAATGCCTCAAATGTATAACTGCAGTGTGGGATCATCTAAGGCACTGCCGCCTCTGACTTCTAGTCCCTCACAATTCGGAATAGAATGTCATTATTGTTCTCCTTCCTGGAGAGAAAGCTGTAAGGCCAGGATCTCCCTGCTTCTGTCCAATTCATTCTGTGCTTCCTGTACCTCTACTGCTGCCTCTTATTTCCCAACTACTCAAGAAGAGGGCAGTTCTGAGAGGAACACAGCACAGGGATGGTGGGAACCCCTCATAATGGGCACAGCAGGTGTACAGACCGGGGAACTCAGCACAGGGATGGTGGGAACCCCTCATAATGGGCACAGCGGGTGTTCAGACCCGGGAACTCAGCACAGGGATGGTGAGAACCCCTCATAATGGGCACAGCGGGTGTTCAGACCCGGGAACTCAGCACAGGGATGGTGAGAACCCCTCATAATGGGCACAGCGGGTGTACAGACCCAGGAACTCAGCACAGGGATGGTGGGAACCCCTCATAATGGGCACAGCAGCAGCAGTACCGGGATTTACCAGTATGTTGCCTCTCTACATACAGTATATACTCGAGTATAAGCTGAGGTTTCAGCACTTTTTTTGTGCTGAAACCCCCCCCCCCCCCCCATACTAGAGTCAAGCATTTTTCTGCAGCAAAATAGGTTATTTTCCAAACTGAATTTGGGGCCCGTATCTCGGGGCCACTTGGTTCTAGGATCCCCAGCTTTGGAAATGTTGTAGTGCTAGTTACACTGGGTTTGCACACCAAATGTGGGGTTCCTAGCACCAAGTGGCCCTGAGACACGGGGCCCCAAAGTCGCTTGGGAAAAGGTCATTCTCTGCTGCAGAAAAGTGCTTGACATTTTCTGAACCTATTTTTGGGGCCCTGTATCTCGGGGCCACTTGGTGCGAGATACGGGGCCCCAAAGTCAGTCAACTGTGTCCATCTGCAGCAATGTCATTTCGGGACCCTTTGGGTTCAGAGACCTCAAATTTTGGCTGCAGCTAGGGGGCGTCTAGGAACCCTTAACTACCGAGTTTGAGGTTCGGGGGACCTATGGCTGCAAATGGGCACAGTGAGGCTGCAAATGGGCACAGTGAGGCTGCAAATGGGCATTGTTGACCCTCTTTTCCACTTACAGTAGCTGCGCATTTCTCACCCTCGTCTTATACTCGAGTCAATATGTTTTCCCAGCATTTGTGGTAAAATTAGGTGCCTCGGCTTATATTCGGGACGACTTATACTCGAGTATATAAGGCAAGTAAAAATGTGTGTGGTGGAGGGGGTAGGGATTTGGGGGATTTGGGGGGTGGGGTGGTACACTTACCTCTATGAATGACGGAGAGTTTACTATGTAGATGTTCTAATGCTCTAACAATCTGCGAGAAAAAAAAAAAATACAACAGAAATTAATGGATAACATAATATGAACATCAAATTGCCATCAATGAAGAGCTTGTCCCATCTTTGGGGCTTCCTGAGGATCCAACAGGAATTTCAGCCAAATATAAAATGACCAATAGGAAAACTGAGGAAGTAGGAAGAGGCGGGGCCAACTTTACCTTTAAAGGGAAAGTTGGGATTTGGAATCAATTCAGCTGCTGATCTCTCTGAATCGACCAATCAGACCCACGACAGACTGAAGGAGCTTCTCCCTTTACTGTAAAAAGGGAATCGCTTCAACATAAAAGACCATTACCGGCTTTAACTAACTGTCCTCCGGAAGATTTACCCCCCTTCATGACCAGGCCACTTTTTGCGATACGGCACTGGGTTACTTTAACTGACAATTGCGCGGTCGTGCGACGCTGTACTCAAATAAATTGCGCTATAAACAAATTGATGCGTTTTTTTTCTTCTAAAATTTTTTAGAAGCGCAAACAAAAACAATCAATATTTTTTACTTTGTGCTATAAAACTTATCCAATAAAAAAATTGAAAAAAAAAAAAAAAAAAAAATTCTAAAAATCAGGAATATGTATTCCACTACATATTTTCGACAAAGAAAAAAAAAAAAAAAAAAAAAACCACAATTCCCAATAAGTGTATATTCATTGGTTTCGAAATGTTTTTATTTTTTTTTTCATACTAGTAATGGCGGCGTTCAGCGACTTATAGTGGCGCTGCAATATTGCGGCGGGCAATCTGACACTTTGTGAGAACCAGTAACACTAAATACAGCGATCAGTGCCAAGTCACTGTACTAATGACACTGGCTGGGAAAGGGGTTAAACATCTAGGGCAATCAAAGGGTTAAACGTGTGCCTAGCCAGTGTTTGTGTGCAACTGTGATTGGTGCTTTTATTAAGTGACGCGATAGATTTTATTCCCTTCTCCATCACCTCCCCCATCAGGATGGAGCTCTTGCCTTGTTTACATATGGTGGTTGTTAAAGATGGTTTAACTAATGCAAAAAGGAAAGACGAATTATTAGGAGAGGACAAATGCTGCGAAGGGGACTGTGCTAAATTTTATGTGTAGATATATTTATTTAAAAAAAATTAATATACACACACACATATATATATATATATATATATATATATATATATATATATATATATATATATATATATATATATATATATTTATATTTATATATTAGACACTGCCAGTGTTTACATGTGTGACCGCTGTGATTGGTTCACAGCAATCAAAAAGGTATAGAGAGTCACTCTGTTTGGCTCTGTACATTGTGCCTGTGATCCGATCATTGATTGGTCCATTACAAGGCACACCAGAGTGAGCACCGGAGGTGGCACAGAATAAATTGTCTATTCCATACGAACTTTCAAAATCACATCTATGAACACTTCCTCCTCTGGGCGCGGAATGCGACTTACAGAAACGGCTATTTTGCCCAGAATGTCCTCGGGGATGGTCAAGTTTTTGTCTATGACGTTTTTGTAGAATTTGTCCAGTGAAGTGTCCATCAGCTCCATACAGATCCAGACATCCCCCTGGAAGAAAAAAAAAAAAATATATATATATATCAAAAGCCATCGCTTGTTGTTGGGATACAAAAAAAAAAAAAAAAAAAAAAAAATATATTAATAATAATAATAATAATAATAATAATAATAATAATAATAATAATAATAAATATATATATACATATACATATACACACACACCACACACACATACACCTTTTTTTTTAATTTCGGTTTTGGCCAAGTGCATCCTAAATTTCCGGTACCAGAATTTTCATTTTGGGGCACCACTACCCGGAGCAGGTCTGCATTAGAACAAAAAAAGCACAGGGGTTCAGCTGCGATCTACCAGCGAGTTGCAGAGCTAAGCCTGGAAGCCGCTTGGAGTCCTGCTGCTGCACCACCGCCCCCCCCCCCCCCCTCCTCCTCCTCTCTTGCCAATCCCATGATGCCAACATACAAGCACCGGGAGACTGAGAGGGGCTGGCAGGGGGGGGCAGTTACCAGACGCAGCTCTGCGACTGACGGGTCGATCGCGTTGGAACCTCTGGGGGTCTGAGAAGCCCTGCTACAGGGTGTGTAACCTGAGTGACAGCTCTGAGTCTGCTGGGGCTTGCTGAGATCGCATTCAAGATGGCGGCACCCAAGCACTTAACTGGCAATTGCGCGGTCATGCAACGCTGTACCCAAAAAGAGATTTATATCATTTTATTTATTTTAACACAAATAGAGCTTTCTTTTAGTGGTATTTGATCACCTCTACATTTTATGTAATAAAAAAATAACTGAAAATTTTGAAAAGACATTTTTTTTTTACTTTCTGATATCAAACATATCTAATAAGAATAAAAAAAAAAAATCTTCATATATTTTGCCCCAAATGTATTCTGCTCAATGTCTTTTTTTTTTTTTTTTGTTTTTAAACCAAAGACATGGAGCAGAATACATTTGGGCCAAAATATATGAAGATTTTTTTTTTTTTTTTTTTAAACCAAAAACTCCCAATAAGCGTATATTGATTGCATAGTGTGAAAGTTATAGTTTCTACAAACTATGGGATATATACCATAATTTTTTTTTTTTTAAACTACTAAACGGTGGCGATCAGCGACTTATAGTTGGACTGTGAAAGTGTGGTAGGCAATCTGATACTAACTGATACCGAGGGGGGGTGGACTAACTGCCAATGACATCACCAGTGACAGTGATCCCCCATTCACACCGAATCCAACTTAGAAATCGTGCGACTTCACTTGAAAATCGCACGATTTCAATGCTGCGTGTCTGTGCGACTTGGCTGACATCCATACAACTTTAAAAACCAGGGATGTCTATGCAGGTCACACTTGAAACCTGTCAAAAACAGTGCGGGAACTTCTTTTTCAGACTGCACCGGATTTGAACAGTTGCATCGCAGGACAGAAGGGTGCGACTTGTCATGTGATTTGGACCAGATACAAATGGCTAATACAGGGATCGGTAATACTACTATACACTGTCACTGTACTAATTACATTGGCTGGAAAGGGGTTAACTCTGTGCCCAACTATGTGTAATGGGCCCTTCTGTCCTGTAATTGTGCTGTCCTTCCTCTACAATGTAAAGTGCTGCGTAAACTGTTGGCGCCATATAAATCGTGTATAATAATAATAATAATAATAATGTGCGGTGTCATTTACTACAGATCTTTGTTTCTTATCTCTGCTCTGGTGACAACCTATAAAACCTCTTAAATACCCCCAACATGAGGATTAGATAAACAAAAATAAAAAGATACAAGAACACAATCTCTTTCTATTCCCTCCGATTGTTCAAGTTGAACTTTTACCTCTCGAAATAGCGCTCCATAGAAGGTGACGGTGAAGTGACAATCCACGGTGCGCATTGAGATATCGAGGTCCATCAGGAGTCTCTTCTGTTCCTGGCTGTTCACAGTGGCTCGAATGCGCTGCGGAGAGGAGAAGCCGCCATTAAAATGAGAGGACGGGTGACAACCGCCATTCACTTCCAGCTTTTACGACGCAATCTAACCACTTCAGTACCGGGGGTGGGGGGGGGGGGGGCACTTTTAGCCCCCTTCCTGCCCAGGCAGATTTTCAGCGCTGTCACACTTTGAATGACAATTGCGCGGTCATGCTACACTGTACCCATATGAGATTTTTATTATTTGAGACAAATAGAGCTTTTCTTTGGTGGCATTTAAACCCCACGAGGGTGATTTTATTCTTTGCTAAACAAATGAAAAAGAAAAGCAGAACATTTTGTAAAAAAAACAAAAAAAACAAAAAAAAAAAACAAAAAAACAATTTTTCTTCTTCATTGATGTGCGCCGACGGGGTCCTGATTATCAGTGTACACACTGTGCCCTCTCAGACTTGCTGGCTCTCCTTTTGCAAACTAATTTTTCTTCTTCACTGATGTGCGCCGACGAGGCACTGGCGAGGCTGCGCCAGCGGGGCTGCCCTGATTATCAGTGTACACAGTGCCCTCTCAGACTTGCCGGATACCGGCTCTCCTTTCCTCCTTTTGCAAACTAATTTTTCTTCTTCACTGATGTGCGCCGACGGGGCCCTAGCGAGGCTGCACCGGCAGGCATGGCGAGGCTGTGCCAACGGGGCCCTGGCGAGGCTGCGCCGGCGGGGCTGCCCTAATTATCAGTGTACACACTGTGCCCTCTCAGACTTGCCGGCTCTCCTTTTGCAAACTAATTTTTCTTCTTCTTCACTGATGTGCGCCGACGGGGCCCCGATTATCAGTGTACACGCTGTGCCCTCTCAGTCTTGCCGGTTACTGGCTCTCCTTTCCTCACACAAACACAGCGAGAGGAAAAGAATCCTGATAACCGGCAAGACTGTTAACATTCAATCAGCTGTGATTGGCCCTTTACCCCCGATCTGTGATCAGCTGTGTCCAAAAGGACACCCCAGGTGGCGCATGGGAGCCATCCACGTGAGAAGACGTCCATGGACATCCTCCCAGAACTGGAGAGCTGCACTGCTTCTTGCTAAAGAACTTTTTTAATCAAGTTGTTATGGGTGAAGTTCTGCTTCAAGATGGAGTGATGTCACCATTGGGTAGAAGTCTACGACTAAGAGAGAGAGGGTGAAATACGTTAGAGGGGCTTGGCATGGAAGGAGACTTGATGCCACTTTTTCAAATGAAAGGTTTACATGGCTGATAATAGTTGTGATGCTCTGTTCTCTTATTTTATTTTTCTTCTTTCATTTAACTTTATTGCTATCACAAGGGGGCTAACAGGGGGACTTCTAAACATCTTCCCTGCCCCTCTGTTCCAGTCGTCTGAGACCAGGAGTGTGCTGGATTGGCTGCGCACATCTGACATTCTAGCCAGGATTTTGAGAGCTCTGAACTTAAAAAAAAAACATCCACAGTGGAGTTTCCCGGTTTCTGGCCTAGGCCAAAATGATGTCACACATTCCAGGAATCTTAATGGGAGGAGGGGCTTTCCTAGCTAAGCCACACCCTTCTGCCAGCAACCTAGAAGACACCTATGACGAAACGCATGGGGCAGAGCTCCATGCCGACTTAATACCGCAACCCGAAGTGACCTGGAAATAGTTCTGTCTGCTGTCCGAACTTTTTCTTTTTTTTTATCGTGCAATTACCCCTGTATGCTTGCAAGTGCATTTTAATAACTTAATAAATGTTTTAATAAGGATTTCATACTATGTAGAGCGTCTGCTTTTGTATTCCTTTCTGTGAAATCAAAAGGATAGCCAAATACCCCCCTATATAGTTCATTTTAGGGTTATTAAGGATTTTACAGTACGTGGAGCTTCTGCTTATAGTCGTTTGAGTGTCTGGTGGATGGAGATTGGAGAATGTATTTGAGAACAATTTTTCAAAATTTATTGATTTGCACATTTTACATTTTAATTTGCCGATTGTTTGATCACTTTATACGTATTTTTAAAGAGTTCTATAATTTCTTTATTACATGAATTGGGCATCATCTGATTTCACAGGAATTTAGCACGGCAAATTTCATATAAGGGAAGATGGATTCCAGGAAGCAAATGCTACATGAGTCATCTGCCCTTACTCAAGATGGCCGCTGCTAGAAATGATAAGGAGGGGGGTTTTTCAAAGTGACTTCTCAGCAAAATAAAGCATGGAGACATGGGATGAAAAAGGGGGGGGGTTGCTTTGCAAATTAAAATGAGTAAAGTTTTGGATTTGTGGTGCTTAGATGCAGTTTAGTTCCACTTTAAATGCCAACAGTCACTCACCTTCACTGCCATGATCTGTTCGCTGGGCACATGGCGCATTTTCTCCACCACGCCGTAGGCCCCGCGGCCCAGTTCTTCGATCTGTAACAAGTCATCTGCTTTCACTTCAAAGTTCTGAGAGCAAAGAAAAAAAAAAAAAAAAAAAAAAAACAGAGTCACACCGACCGCTCCAGATCAATAAGAAGACTTCATTTATAAAAATACAGCAACCCCTTATGTCAGCGCACCCATTTAGGGTTAGAACCTCTGTTTGTATTGCTAGATAACCATCCTGTAAGTTGGGGCCTCCGTGGATCCGACTGGCTTTTTCAGCACAACCCACGGATAATACATTGGATGGAGATCTGGAGCGTTTGGAGGCCAAGTCAACACCTCAAACTTGTTATTGTGTTCCTCAACCCATTCTTGTATTCATCAGACCACGACACCACCTTCCATTGCTCTGTGCCCCATTTCTGATGCTCATGTGCCCATTGTAGGAGCTTTTGGCTGTGGACACGGGTCAGCATGAGCACCTTGATCAGTCTGCGGCTACACAACCCCCCCCCCCCCCCATACACAACAAACTCCAAAGTTCAATGAGTTCCGACACCTATCAGAGCCGGCATTCACTTTTTCAGCAATCTGAGCTCCAGTAGCTCTTCAATGAGCCTCCCCCCCACCCTGCCTCCATCAATAAGCCTCCCCCCCCCCAAATCAATGAGCCTTCCCTCCTCACCTCCATCAATGAGCCTTCCCTCCCCACCTCCATCAATGAGCCTTCCCTCCCCACCTCCATCAATGAGCCTTCCTTCCCCACCTCCATCAATGAGTCTTCTCTCCCCACCTCCATCAATGAGCCTTCCCTCCCCACCTCCACCAATGAGCCTTTCCTCCCCACCTCCATCAATGAGCCTTCCTTCCCCACCTCCATCAATGAGCCTTCCCTCCCCACCTCCATCAATGAGCCTTCCCTCCCCACCTCCATCAATGAGCCTTTCCTCCCCACCTCCACCAATGAGCCTTCCCTCCCCACCTCCACCAATGAGCCTTCCCTCCCCACCTCCACCAATGAGCCTTCCCTCCCCACCTCCACCAATGAGCCTTCCCTCCCCACCTCCACCAATGAGCCTTCCCTCCCCACCTCCACCAATGAGCCTTCCCTCCCCACCTCCATCAATGAGCCTTCCTTCCCCACCTCCACCAATGAGCCTTCCCTCCACACCTCCATCAATGAGCCTTCCTTCCCCACCTCCATCAATGAGCCTTCCTTCCCCACCTATATCAATGAGCCTTTCCTCCCCACCTCCATCAATGAGCCTTCCTTCCCCACCTCCATCAATGAGCCTTCCTTCCCCACCTCCATCAATGAGCCTTCCCTCCCCACCTCCATCAATGAGCCTTTCCTCCCCACTTCCACCAATGAGCCTTCCCTCCCCACCTCCACCAATGAGCCTTCCCTCCCCACCTCCACCAATGAGCCTTCCCTCCCCACCTCCACCAATGAGCTTTCCCTCCCCACCTCCACCAATGAGCCTTCCCTCCCCACCTCCACCAATGAGCCTTCCCTCCCCACCTCCACCAATGAGCCTTCCCTCCCCACCTCCACCAATGAGCCTTCCCTCCCCACCTCCATCAATGAGCCTTCCTTCCCCACCTCCATCAATGAGCCTTCCTTCCCCACCTCCATCAATGAGCCTTCCCTCCCCACCTCCATCAATGAGCCTTTCCTCCCCACTTCCACCAATGAGCCTTCCCTCCCCACCTCCACCAATGAGCCTTCCCTCCCCACCTCCACCAATGAGCCTTCCCTCCCCACCTCCACCAATGAGCCTTCCCTCCCCAACTCCACCAATGAGCCTTCCCTCCCCAACTCCACCAATGAGCCTTCCCTCCCCAACTCCACCAATGAGCCTTCCCTCCCCACCTCCACCAATGAGCCTTCCCTCCCCACCTCCACCAATGAGCCTTCCCTCCCCACCTCCACCAATGAGCCTTCCCTCCCCACCTCCACCAATGAGCCTTCCCTCCCCCACCTCCATCAATGAGCCTTCCCTCCCCCACCTCCATCAATGAGCCTTCCCTCCCCCACCTCCATCAATGAGCCTTCCCTCCCCCACCTCCATCAATGAGCCTTCCCTCCACACCTCCATCAATGAGCGCCCCCTCCCCCCATGTGAACGCAACTTAGGGCCCATTCACACCTGATGCAGCGGGATGCATTTTTGACCGCACTCCAAATGCATAGATAGTCTGAAATAGCCATAGTGCAGAAAAAAGTACCGCAACGTAAACAGGCACAAATGCACCACAATGCATATAACAGCCTAAAGAAAGAAGGAAGAGACCTCACAGAACAAACGCTGCAGTCAAATCACAGCCCTAGAGCTGGGGGGGGGGGCGAGGCTGAGCCGCACTGTGCGCGTCAATAGGCATACAATGCGTGGCTCTGGAGCGTCCCCAAAAAAAGTTGCTTGCTCGGGTGGGCACTCAGCCAAAGGGGGGGGGGCCAGGAGCTCCAGTGGGGGACCTCAGAAGAGGAGGATCGGGGTTGCTCTGTGCAAAACCATCACACAGATAATTGGAATTGTTCAGAATTTTTAGAAATAAGCCCTTCGTGTGCTTTTCACAAGATCTCGTTTTTTTTCTACTCCTCCAAAATCCATGTTGCATTAGGAGGTCGATTTAGGTGCCAACAGGTTCTCCTGTCGGTTCGCCATGTGTTGGGGGAACACAGGGCACAATTATTCTTGCAGGCTCTCTGAAATGATTCCGGTTGGACGGCTGCCAAGAGGGTCGTTGCGCCGCCTCCTTCTCCGATCGGCCAGCTGAGAATGTGCTGCGTCATCAGATCTGACATGAAGCGTCACAGCGATCGGCTCTCCGAAGGATTCTGATTAACCGGTTACAATGGGGCATTGAGGAAAGGGGGGTCCACCTATCCTGTTTCAGGGCCGGGGTACTGATCCGACTGCATCCAACAGCCCCCCCCCCCCCCGGCAGCACATAAAAGTTAATGCGCGAGTTCGCCCGGCTGAGTCTTATGGCACAGGACGGGCGCTGGGTGGGAGTGCAAATCCCCCTTTTTCCTTCCACCAGCTGCTGCTGAGATTTCACATGTCTGGCAGCCGACGTTCCGGCAGGAACACAATGTTCTGTTCTGCGCTCGCAGGGAAGATCCGAAGTGACAGGTAGGCAGGCTTCAGAGAACACGCCACACGGTTCATCCCAGGAAGTTTCCACGCGGCAGAGCCGTCTGAACCCTCCGTCAGATCAGCAACACGCAACGTATTTATCAAAACATTCCTAGTCTGGGTCGCCACCTACCAGCCAGAATTCAATTGTTAGCTTCTCGTCTCCTGGAAATAATTGCTCAGTAGTAGCTCTAGAGAGGTAGAAGAGCTGGGCCAGGTCTGAGAGTAGAGATGCAAGGGAGCTTTGGGATTGGGGCTGCACACTCTGTGCGTAGCGCGCTCCCGAACCCTGCACGCTCCCGAACCCTGCACACTTGGTGCGTATCGCGCTCCCAAACCCTGCACACTCCCAAATCCTGCGCGCTCCCAAACCCTGCACACTCTGCACATAGCGCGCTCCCAAACCCTGCACACTCTGCGCATAGCGTGCTCCCAAACCCTGCACGCTCCCAAACCCTGCACACTCGGCGCGTAGCGCGCTCCCAAACCCTGCACATTTGGCGCGTATTGCGCTCCCAAACCCTGCACACTCGGCGCGTAGCGCGCTCCCAAACCCTGCACACTCGGCGCGTAGCGCGCTCCCAAACCCTGCACACTCGGCGCGTAGCGCGCTCCCAAACCCTGCACACTCGGCGCGTAGCCCGCTCACGAAACCCTGCACACCCACGAACCCTGCACGCTTGGCACGTAGCGCGCTCCCGAACCCTGCACGCTCGGCACGTAGCATGCTCACAAAACCCTGCACACTCAGCACGCTCCCGAACCCTACACACGACTCCTCTTTAAACTGGCTTTTTTTTTTTTTTTTTTTAAAGTCAGCAACTACAAATACTGCAGCCGATCTCTCGGGTGCTGTCGCTGCTGCCGCCACCATCTTTGTTAAAGGAATCAGGAAGTAGGGAACCTGGGGCGAGTGTGGCGTAGATACCCACGGGTGGCGCGGGTATCTGTGCCCAGAAGTGGGAGCAAAATACCTGCATTAGACAGGTATCTGCTCCCCCCTCCCCCCTGAAAGGTGCCAAATGTGACATGGGAGGGGGAGTTGGAGGATTCCGAAAAGCGGAAGTTCTATGTTTGGGTGGAACTCTGCTTTAAGGTTTTTCACCCTAAAATGCATTCCTTGATTTAAGGTGAAAAACTTTGTGCTGCAGCTCCCCCTCCCCCCCCCCCCCCCAGATTCTTACCTGAGCCCGCCCTGATCCAGCGATGTGCACGAGCTCAGCGCTCCAGCCACTGGCGATCTCCTCATTGTACAGATTGGAGCCAAAAGTGGCTTTCCTTGGGGGCACGCGATGAAAAGGGACCTGGAACACCAGTTGGGGGGGGGGGGGGCCAGAAGAGGAGGATCGGGGCTGCTCTGTGCAAAACCATCACACAGAGCAGGTAAGTACAGGCATGTTTGAAAAAAAAAAAAAATATATATATATATATATACTTGCAACCACTTTAAGTGTGTGTGTGCAAAGGATGAGGATCTGCACCTGTAGAAGGTAACAAAGGTGGGCGGAGTCACCCAATCCTCCCAGGTGGACAGAGCAGGGCAGGAAGATCTCACAATTGGGAATATCCAAGACTCATAAAATGATTGGGGGGGGGGGGAGGGGGTTTCAACGGAAACGCTTTTAACTAACCGCTTCCGGACCGCCTTCCACACATTTACTGAGGCAAGACGGCCCCAGCTGTGCGAAACAACGTACCTGTACATCACTTCCTGCAGTAGGCTCCCAGGGGCGCACCAATTGGACAGAGGGGGAGCCAATCAGCGGGTCCAAGGAACGCGATGTCCGCCGGCCACCCGCGATCGTTCCCCAGAGAGGCAGAACGGCGATCTGAATATGTAAAAAAGGGAGATCGCCATTCTGACAGGAGAGAACATAGAGATCTTGTGTTCTCGCAGTCAGTAACCCCCCTTTAGAAAGCACTCCTTAGGGACACACTTAACCCTTTGATCGCCCCTAGATGATGTTAAACCCCTTCCGGTGTCATTAGTACAGTGACAGCTTGTTGTCTGTCTTTTTTTTGATTCAGGGCACTTTCACACTGCCAGCGCCCGGGCGTCGGCTTTACCGTTGCTCTTGCATCGCTTTTTGGCTGCTAGCGGGGCGCTTTTAACCCACCCCCCCCCCCACTAGCGGCCAAAAGAGGGTTTAAAACCGCCAGCAAAAGGGGGCAGGGGGTGCTTTAGAAGAAGTGTATTCACCGCTCCTACAGCACTGCAAAGAAGCTGCTTGCAGGACCTGCCAGCGCAGCAAAGCTTACTGGCGTTTTTATAAAGTTATTTTAAAGTCTAGTTTGCATGAGGCCTTACAGTCGCTAATTTTTAGCGCTAAAGCGCCTGAAAAATTACTCTAGTGTGAAAGGGGTCTAATAGCACGAAAAAAAGAAAAAAAAAACGGCAAAGGTGATCAAATACCACCAAAAGAAAGCTCTATTTGTGGGCAAAAAATAATAAAAAAAAATAAATGGGACATTAATTTTATTTGGGTACAACATCGCATGACCGCACAATTGTCAGTTAAACGCAGTGAAATGGCCTGGTCATAAATGGGGGGGGGGGGTAAATGTTCCAGAGTTGAAGTTGCTAAAACATCACCTTTGGGTGGGCTGACCCCCAACCAGTCATTATTAATGTCCTTTTTAATGAGATCCCCGGGAGGACACTTTAGCACCCCCCCTCCCCCGTTATTCTGGAATTCTGGGTGGAGACGACCTCTGGTTTTCCGTGCGGATCACAGATCACAGGACGGCAGTTTACCTTTTGCTAATCTGTGTGATGCAATGCAAACAGATGACTCGGCCTCTTCCAATGAACAGAAGCGGCAGCTGCTGTAATCCTGGGTCAGCTGTCACGCAGGGTGTGACATCAGCGTGAGGTGGGAAGGGAGTGGCTTTCGAGTCACAGCAATGTATTTGCACTGTGTGGGCGACTGAACAGCCGAGACGAGAAGACAGAACCTGCAACCCGACTCACAAAAAAAAAAAAAAAAAAAAAAAAAAAAAAAAAATTCCACATGGCCTAAAAGCATTCCTTAACTACCTCAATACCGGGCACTTTTACCCCCTTTCTGCCCAGGCCAATTTTTACCCCCCCCCTTCCTGCCTCAGCTTTTCAGCGCCGTCACACTTTGGATGACAATTGCGCGGTCATGCACCTCTGTACCCATAAGACATTTTTATCATTTTTTTTCCCCACACAAATAGAGCTTTTCTTTTGGTGGTATTTTAATCAACTCTGGGGTTTATTTTTAGCTAAATAAATGGGAAAAAAAAAATAAAATTAAAAAAAATAAAATTAAAAAAAAAAAAACGGACCGAAAAGTTTAGAATCCGCGTTTTCCCTTCTGTTAAAATTTTGCAAAATGATCTTTCTTCATAAAATTTAGGCCAAATCGTATTCTGCTACATTTCTTTGGTGAAAATAACCCCAAATCAGTGAATAATATTTAGTCCACAAACTATGGGATATACACTTCGGGGGTTATTTACTAAAAGGCAAATCCACTTTGCACTACAACTGCAAAGTGCACTTGAAATTGCACTTGGAAGTGCAGTCGCTGAAAAAGAAAAAAAAGAAAAGAAAAAAAAAATAAATAAAAAAATAAATAAAAACTACACAGCATTTTAGCTTGCACATGATTGGATAAAAAAAAAAAAAAAAATCAGCAGAGCTTCCCCTCATTTCAGATCTACCCCTCAGATTTACAGTGACTGCACTTCCAAGTGCACTTTCAGTACAATTTCATGTGCACTTTGCACTTGTAGTTTGCGCTTGTAGTGCAAAGTGGATTGGCCTTTCGTAAATAACCCCCTGTATTGGGGTATTGGGACGCCTGCCTTTACACGCACATGAACTTTAATGGCATTAATGTCTTAGTCTGTAGGGTTCAATATTGAGTTGGCTCCGCCCTTTGCATCTATAACAGCTTCAACTTTTCCGGGAAGGCCATCCACAAGGTTTAGGAGGGTGTCTATGGGAATGTTGGACCATTCTTCCAGAAGAGCATTTGTGAGCTCAGGCGTTGATGTTGGATGAGAAGGCCTGGCTCGCATTCTCCGCTCTAATTCATCCCACAGGTGTTCTATCGGGTTGAGGTCAGGACTCTGTGCAGGCCAGTCAAGTTCCTCCACCCCAAACTCGCTCATCCATGTCTTTATGGACCTTGCTTTGTGCACTGGTGGGCAGTCATGTTGGAACAGGAAGGGACCGTCCCCAAACTGTTCCCACAAAGTTGGGAGCATGAAACTGTCCAAAATGTCTTGGTATGCTGACGCCTTAAGAGTTCCCTTCACTGGAACTAAGGGGCCAACCC
This sequence comes from Lithobates clamitans, assembly GCA_037952925.1. Taxonomy (NCBI): domain Eukaryota; kingdom Metazoa; phylum Chordata; class Amphibia; order Anura; family Ranidae; genus Lithobates; species Lithobates clamitans. Next base: position 30,406 of record JBBGZY010002733.1, read on the forward strand.
CAACCCCTGAAAAACAACCCCCCACCATAATCCCCCCTCCACCAAATGACTTGGACCAGTGCACAAAGCAAGGTTCATAAAGACATGGATGAGCGAGTTTGGGGTGGAGGAACTTGACTGGCCTGCACAGAGCCCTGACCTCAACCTGATAGAACACCATTTAATGTGCCTTGAGTACCACCGAGAGTCCCCGATTGCAGAGAGCCCCGTGCCCGATGTCATGGTGGCCAATCCATTCAAAAGGCTGGAGAGCCGATACTGGAAAGTAGACTAGGCAAAGATGAACGTTCTGGGAGTGAAGGACTTTGTTTCAAAAGACAAGGCAGGACAATGCTGGACCTACCGGGCAGGAGAGTATCTCAATGCAGGACGCTGGATCTCTTGGGCAGGCAACTGTCTGAACCCAGGGCAAGGCTGGACCTGCCGGGCAGACGAGTAGCTGAACCCAGGGCAACGCTGGACCTGCTGGCTGGGCAGGAGTGTATCTCAATGCAGTACAACGCTGGATCTCTTGGGCAGGCAAGTATCTGAATCCAGGACAATGCTGGATCTCTTGGGCAGGCGAGTATCTGCTTCCTTAAGTCAGATCTGTGCCCTCCCCCATGAGTGGTGATCTGATCAATGGCTAGGTAATGATAGAGGTGAAGGAAGTACAGAGCCAAAGATTGAATGAAGCAGCAGGGAGATCCTTGCACTGCAGGTCTTTGGGTACGGCTTCCTCTCCAGCAAGGAGAACAGTGATCATCTCAGATCCACAGAATGAAGGAATGAATGAATGAAGCAGCAGGGAGATCCTTGCATTGCAGGTCTTTGGGTACGGCTTCCTCTCCAGCAAGGAGAACAGTGATCATCACAGATCCACAGAATGAATGGATAAAGCAGCAGGGAGATCCTTGCACTGCAGGTCTTTGGGTACGGCTTCCTCTCCAGTAAAGAGAACAGTGATCATCACAGAGCCACAGAATGAATGAATGAATGAATGAATGAATGAAGCAGCAAGGAGATCCTTGCACTGCAGGTCTTCAGGTACAGCTTCCTCTCCAGCAAGGAGAACAGTGATCATCACAGATCCACAGAATGGATCAAGCAGAAGCAGGGAGATCCTTTCAGTGAAGGTCTTTAGCTACGGCTTCCACTCCAGCAAGCATAACAGTGAGCAACAGTAGCGACATCACCAAATCTCACAAGGCAGTAGTGCCTTAGGTAATCAGACACTGTAGATCAGGGGGTCTCAAACTGGCGGCCCTCCAGCTGTTGCAAAACTACAAGTCCCATCATGCCTCTGCCTGAGGGAGTCATGCTTGTAACTGTCAGCCTTGCAAAGCCTCATGGGACTTGTAGTTTCACAACAGCTGGAGGGCCGCCAGTTTGAGACCCCCTGCGTGTAGATATACAGCTATGGAGGAATGCTTGGTCACTGGAGGTGCTCCGTTATTTTTCAAGAGGAATTCAGGATAAAAATGTAACACTCGGGGACATTCATTGAACATTTATATGCTCCCCGTGAGATAGAAAACCTTCACTTCTTGAGTTCAGGTTCACTTTAAAGCAGGTGTGTTTGACCTGCAAGCTGCTTTTTGCATGCAATAGACCCGTATGAAGAAAAATTAAAATTCCGACACAAAAAAGCCCTCAGCACAAAGCCTTCAATATGCCGAAGGGTGACCTCTGTATAGGCCAGAGCTACACAGGAGATTTTAGCAGCTCAATTCTGACATTAAAATTACTAGTTGTAGTAAATCATTTCTGAACGAATGGAACAAACGTTCCCCTTTACAACTCACAGCAGCAATTATTTGTAGACGATCGCACGATGCTCCATTCTACAAGCCACTTGCTGCAACGTGCTACTTGTGTAGCTTACTCCATAGGGAGCCATCTGTTCCATCTGTTCAGGGATCGTTTACTATTCCTAGCAGTTAAGCACTAAATTCTGGTAGGAGGACCGAGATACTAAAACTTTGGATTTACAAATTTGCATTCTTTAACGAAGGTCGTTAACATTACATTGATGTGAATAAAGAAAAAAAGCCAGAAGATTACCTTCTCTCCTATTAGAATGCATGCCTTTGAGTCCAAGTCCCGGGGTGGCCTGGGGAGAAAAAGGAAAACACTCAGGTGGTGTGAAAGGTATTTGCAGCCTATTCAGGTCATGTGACGACTTATGTATACAGCTTCATATATACAGCCCGTATACCGTTCACTGGAAGCCTGTAGTGGCCCCGGGTCTCTTTCAAAATGGTTCCTAGGAACCCCAATTTAAAGCTGAACTGAAAGTGGGGCTGTCCACAGACTGCAAGGGTTAAATGCTCATTTCTGCTAAGGGTATTGGGGGGGGGTTGGGGGGGCTCCACTGCAAAGGCAGCATTTCTTTTCACTCAAGTTCAGCTTTAAAGAAGAATTCCATTCCTTCTCTTATGTCAATGGTGCTACCATAGAGGATTGCCCCCTCCTCTCCCCCTCCCAAAAAAGGGTCCTCGCCCCCCTCCTCTTCCTCACCCAAAAAAGCCCACCCCCTCTTCCCCGCCCCAAAAAAAAGGACCCTCACCCCCCCCCCCCTCTTTCCCGCCCAAAAAAAAGGATCCTCACCACCCCCCCCCTCTTTCCCGCCCAAAAAAAGGACCCTCACCCCCCCTCTTTCCCGCCCAAAAAAAGACCCTCGCCCCCCCTCTATCCAAAAAAAGGGCCCTCGCCGCCCCCCCGCCCAAAAAAAGGCCCCTCGACGCCCCCCCCCGCCCCCAAAAAAAGGGCCCTCGCCACCCCCCCGCCCAAAAAAAGGGCCCTCGCACCACCCCCCTCCTCTTCCCCGTCCAAAAAAAGGACCCTCGCGGCCCTCTCCTCCTCTTTCCCACCCAAAAAGGGCTCTCAGGCCCCCCCCCCCCCCCACTTTCCCTTTAAAATTTTGATCTCTTTGATTCCTAGTACGAGAAATATTAACATCCCTTGTAATAAGAACAGGGCATGACAGGTCCTCTTTATGGAGAGATCTGGGGTCTAGAAGTCCCTACATCTCTCCTCTATGCTGGAAATCCTGAGAGAAAAAAAAAACACCCCTCAACTTATCCACCATAGAGGAGAGGAGAGATGTGGGGACTTATAGACCCCAGATATCTCCCCATAAAGAGGACCTGTCATGTCCTATTCCTATTACAAAAGGGATGTTTACATTTCTTGTAATAGGAATAAAAGGAGATCAAAAATTAAAAAGCAAAGTGTACAAAAATAAATAAATAAATCGATCTCCGGCTTTGCACATCGATCTTTACAGTAAAAAAAGGAAGCATGTACATCCTCTGGCACCGGAAGTGATGTCATGACGTCACTTCCAGCCTCTGAGGGCCATAGAGATGGCTGGAGACCATCTTGTCCATGGCCAGTTCTATGGTAAACCGCCATCAGCGGATTCATCCTCCGACTCTCCAATCACATTGGAGAGACCAGAGAAGCCGCTAGCAAAAAAAAAAAAAAATCTGCTAAAATAAAAAAAATGATATCTGGCTGATGCCTGCAGCTGCACCCATCATTCAGATATCGCCCCTCAAAGTCCAGAAGGTCAGATGACGTCCACCCGGGGGGGGAGTTGTTAACATTGATCGTACAATCTCATTGCAATGTGCATGACCACATTCTGAGTCCGCTGTTACTAATCTCCTCCACATCAGGGAAGACTGAGAGCAGAATGCTGCAAACCCCCCCCTACCTGGCAGGAGCGGATCAATCTGCGGCACCATGGGTCACATGACCTTGTCCAAGCCGGCGGGTCACCTGACTTGCAGGAGATGACATGTAGGGTGGACTGGCCAGCCAGCAGGGGGCAGTCACGGGTCACCGGCAGACGTAAGCCGCCAGCGTCAGCAGCTGGAATGTGAGGAATGTAACAGCTGGGGATTCTTTGTACAGAGACTCAATCATGATGTCAGCTCGGTGGCAGCTCACATATCCCCCCCATAGGAAGTTCCGAGGGCCACTATCAGAGCCCAGCCAACCAAGGGGCCCCGTCTACTCAGGAGGTGAGAGGCAAACTGGGGCCAAATACAGGAGAACAACAATTGCCTCTGGGTCAGACCTACAGGGATCCAATTCTAGCTTGTATGGACACCGAGAAAGGGGCTACCTCCAGGCCCCCCCTGGCCTGTGATTGGATAATGAAAGGAGAAGCAGCGCACCAACGAGCTCATCTCTCTGCTCTCACCTCCTACCAGTATGCTCTGTAAGACAACTGTCTACTAGTACTGCTCCGCCCTCTCCCAGTCTGAGCTCTGCTGTACAGGGACTGCAAGAGGACAAAACCAATTTAAAAACTTCTATATTTTCACGGGTTCTCATTGAAACAAAAATTTAAAAAAAAGGACTGATGGATCTATAATTAGACCCCTTTCACACTGAGGCGGTTTTCAGGTGTTTCAGCGCTAGAAATGGCGCCTGTAAAAGGTACCTTAAAACCGCCTCCTATTAATGTCAGTGTGACTTTTCACACCGGGGCGGTGCGCCTGCGGGATGTTAGGAAAAGTCCTGCAAGCAGCATCTTCGGGGCCGTTTGGGGCGGTGTATACAGCGCTCCCGAAACACCCAGCCCATTAAAACCAATGGGCAGCGCTTCCAAAGCGCCTGAAAAGCGATTTAGAAGCGCCGCAACGCGGTAGTTTTTAACCCCTTCTTTAGGGTTTAAAGCTCCCCTCTAACGGCCATAAAGCAGTGCAAAAGCGCCACTTAAACAGCGATAAAGCGCCGCTAAAACGCACTTTACCGCTAACGACCGGCACTTTCAGTGTGAAAGAAGCCTTACAAAATCTGAAATACTCACCTGCCGACCGGAGACGCTCTGGTTTTAAAAACCTCACCTATGAAGATTTTTTTTTTTTTTTTTTGATACTGTAGTTTGGCGCCATTACACGAGTGTGCGCAATTTTAAAGTGCGACATGTTTGGTATCCATTTACTCGATGTAACTTTATCTTTTACAAAAAAATTGGGTTATGTATCCCCCCCCTCCATTAAAACTGAAAAATTTTATTCCCCCACCCAAAATAATTGCATTTGAAAAACTGCTGTGACAAATAGTGCGACATAAAAAAAAAAAAAAAAAAAATATTATATATATATAATCAAAACCCACCAATTTATTCTCTAGGGACTCTGCTTAATATATATAAAAAAAAAAAAAAAAAAAAAAAAAAAAAAGGGGGGGGGGGGGGGATCTCCACCTTAAAACGTTCATTAGCCAATGAGTTCCTCCATCTGCTCTAATGTCAGTCCCCTTATAATCTCCAGGCATTTGGTCATCAGCCCCCTCCCTCAAATCCTGCTCCCCCCCCCCCCCCCCATTGCTACTTTCTATCAGTATTCCACCCAACTGAACATTTTTCATTTCAGAGTCTCTGACAGATATAAAGTGTACATACGTTGGTGGGCTGGTCTTTGGCTCTTCGAAAACTTTCAGTTTGGGCAGTCCTGGGTTTTTCTTCTTCTTATCTGTAAATCAGACAAAGCCAGAGATTAAAATGTATAAAAAAAACAAAAAAAACAAAAACAAAAAAAAAAAACCACACACCCCTTAGCGTCCTGTACTTAAAGAGTAACTCCTTTTTTGTTAAAAAAAACCCCCCTCCCCCTCTGGGTGATCTCTGTACATTGTGGGGATTGTAACAAACTTGTAGCAG